>BDDA01000631.1:31821-51374 GCA_001662385.1 Chlamydomonas asymmetrica
GCTCACAGCGCCAAGCGCTGCAGCAACGGCCACATGCCTTGAGCCATCCAGACCACTGAATCTACACCAAGTCGCCCTATCGAGTTATTCATTCCTTCATCTGCAACCCGCGGCAGCAGGTGCAAGATGACGCGTTTTCGACGCGTGCACTGGCCAAGCCTTCGTAGGACCTCGGTGCAGCCCACACGGCTGCTGTGTCGAGCTGGATGTCCAGCAAACACCAAATAAAATCGAGGGCAGTGTATGGGAGCGCCGCTGCTGTGTCCGCTGTGTGCGCTCGCTGACTTCATCTGCCAGGATGAGCACCACTGCTGGCTTGCTGCGCAAGGAACAACACCAACACTGCTGGTATCGAAAGCTTCAGCACATATAAAAGCACGCGCAGAGAAGCATGACAATAAATAACAGTGTGGGGGAGGCGCGATGTGGTCACTCTCTGGGGGCAGCGCTGGGGTGGCAACGGCGCTAGCACTTAGCACTTGGCAAAATGAACAGGGGCATACGTGTCGTGGCTTACTTGACCCTGTGGTACGGTCGTCCCTCTGGCACATGCAATCACACGATCCCTGTGCCGTCGAGCTTTCAACAACCTTTCAACATTTGTGTCTGTAACATGCACATTTGCCGCCTGCACTGTTGTCCGCATACCATAAACGAGGAAAGCTGTTGATCTAGTGCAACCGGTCATAGCTTGTGTCCCTTGTGGCTTGTGCGTTGCGTGAACGACATTACTCTGTGGCTTCCTGCCTCTGAACCGCCCGCACTGATGGCGCTCCTGGAAAGGGCTTGAACCCAGCTGGAGGGCAAACTGGCCAACAACAAAAGCCGCAGCTGGCTGTGATTCGTCACACAAAGTGGGAAGCACCAGGGCAGTGTTCGACATACGGTTTCCATTTCTTGGACCAAGTGCGGTCCTTGCTGAGCAGGAGCGGTGAGGTTGTCACACAGCAGGTGTGAGCTGCTTCACGACAGAATGCCCGTTATCTGTCCCTTTTCAGTAATTCACTACACCCTTATCCTTAGCTGCCTTAAGCGTTCGGCCACCTTTGTGCTTGTTGCTTGCAGGCTTCAGGCTTCCGTGAACTCAGAGCCTGAGTGTCACAGGTCTCCCTGGCGCCATCTGTCTCAGGTAACGTTATTGGATGCATGAACGCAATATGTGGCCTTTTGGGCGGTGCGTTTCGGGTGCATAGCAGGTTCTGCAAGCGCACTGCAACATGTGCAGAAGACAGTCGGTCTGCCGCAAGGAAGTAGACAAGTGCCAAGGCAGGACTGTTTGTCTTGTGGAGGGAGCTGTTTGTCTTGTGGAGGAGCACAGGGCATGATGAACGCGCGCAAAGCTTGCACCTAGCTTGCAACGGGCTAGGCAAGCCCGTGTGGGCATCAACCAGCTGGGGAGGGTTGTTTGAAGCCCCACACAGTTCGGCCTGGTGCGTCGGGTTAGACCAGCTCCTACAACAACCTCCTCTATCTGCAACTTGGTGTCCTAGCAATGTCAAGCTTGCTTTAACCCGGGCTCATATGCTTGTGCAGGGTGTTGTTGCTGCAGCGTGTGCAGGTAATCTTTCTATGTTGTCGTCGCGGGACGCCCCGGCCGGGTATGCCCATGGCAGCATGGTGCTTCGAAACCTGCTGCAAATGCCCTTGTTGCCTCGTGGCAATGTTGTTATGTCGATATGTCAGGCAGTCAGCAGGCTTCTAAGCACCGGGCTCTATATGTAGGTGCTGGGCAACAGCAACGTCAGGAGGTTGCCACGCAGCATGCAGAACTTTTAGACAACATCAAGCACTCCAAGCCCCCCATACAACACTGTTTTCCCTACGTGGTCTTTCGCAGAGTTTGGGCGGGGCGACGTTTCATCCATGGCCAGCCAACGTTCAACATGGTGGGACACTACACGCTGTGAGTGCGGTGCAGAGCCTTGCGAGTGCAGCCGTGCGTGCCATTGTGACCAGGCAACCTGGAGCTCCTGAACGCAGCGCTTGCCACCAAGCCACAACGTATCGGCTAGCTGTGTGCTGTAGACTGCACGATGCCGCAGCTCAGCACGCATCCTGCTGGACAGGAGGGACCATGCTTATGTTGTGCCACTCCTGGTCGTTGCGCGCAGGCACGGTTTGCCCGCTGTAGGCCGCTCAGTGGCGCCAGTGCGTTACTGTGTGCCACCAAGCGTTGCGCCGAGCAGGAGCGCCCCCAGCGTCGGAGGCAGCAGCCGCGGCAGCAGAAGCGTGCGGTGTCCTGGCAGCGGTGGTAATCCTGCAGGTGCGCTGCGTGCCAGCTGCAGAGCATCAGGGTCCTCCCCGCTTGATTACCTGAGATTATCCAATGCAATCACTTGATGCTGCGATCTGGGGTCTTTGACACTGCAGTATCAAGGCGCTGTCAGCCCTAACCGCATGCAAACCCTCAACCCTCAACCCTCAACAGCGCACATCGCTGCATGGCACCGACTTGCGCTTGCCCACCAACCAACACTCCTTGCCCCCGCGCCTGGCTCATCATGCGCATCCTGCTCCATCTGTATACATGCAACACTCATGCCGGCCCTCCCCTCCCCGCTGAGGTGGCAGGCTCCCCGCTGAGGTGGCAGGCGCGGTACAGTGGTATGGTGGTATGAGCTCCTAGGGGTTACCGGTAGTTGCACTCTAGCTCACTAGGGCGCACAAGCACTGGGTTGGGGCGAACTGCAGCCTCGTTTGGCGGCGCGGGAGCAGCTGTGTTTCCACGTGGATGGTGATACGCGTGCTGTGGCGTGACTGCCCCATGTGGCTACAGGACCAGGACCAGAGCAGCTTGACGCTGAGCTTGAGGCTGAGCTTGAGGCCGCATTTAAGGATCTGATGGCCAGGACGGAGGATGCCGACGCACGGACCATACTGCGCCTCAACAAGGCCAAGCTGGTTAAACACAAGGTGGTCACCAAGCTCTCCCTTCGCGTCCTGACGCAAGAGCAACTGATAGCATATGGGCTATCCGAAACTGATGCGGCCGGCCTGAAGCTGGCGTTCGCTAGGCCCAACACCGCAACAGGTAGGTGTGTCCAGTGCGTTACTGGTCTGAGCCAGTGATGCGCCGCGTGCAGGGCGCATCACTATCAACCATGATTCCGCACCCCACACAACGACTGCATTTGCTGCGCAACAAAAGAGGTTCGAGCAAAGCTGGGCTGCACACCATCCGGGTCACCACGCGCATGTGTGGGCCTGTGCCCGATGGTCAACGGGGCAGGCATCCTGCACATGTGCTGTGTGTTGCTGCACTGTGTCGCGTGTAGGCCAACTGCCCCGGCCTGCGGCAGCGGTAGTGGTGCAGCCTTGAGCGTTGGCATCGTACACAAACTGCATGATAGGCCTGCGATTTATACGGTTAGCTGATGGGCTCACATGGTACTGGCCTCTCTCAGCGGCTCGCTGGCAAGAGCAGAGACACTTGCAGCCTGGTGATGCTGAAAGGCCTGCAAGTGCGCCTAGTGCCCGCCGAGCAATTGCACCGCAGCACATGCCAGCCCGCGCACCGGAGCTTGGAACTATCTACCAACGCAGTTGTACGTCGGGCCAGCTCGTTGTGGTGAACCTTGACGTGTGCTTACAACGCGCTGCAACGCGTGCATGTCCACGTCCACGTCCATTCCTGCAGGTGCACCTGCTGGCGCTGCGACTCCCGAAGGTGCGCATGACTTCGGAGTGGAGGGCTGGGTGGCAGCAGTGCAGCTGGAGTCCTCGTTGCCTGATCATGTGCTCCAATGCACCAGCCATGCGTTGCGATGCAACCCACCATGGCAACCACATGCCACGCTTGGGCATTGGGCAGCAGCCTTCACGCCACGTGCATGTCATCCGTTCATCCCCACCCCACGCTCCGCAACACCCTCCGTGTGCGGCAGCATGCAACGATGCACGTCCAAATGTGCCTTGCTGGGATCTCGCATGCTTTTGCTGCTGCACCATGCACGGGACGCACGGCACGTCTGTTTGTGTCATTCCCGCTTACGCTTGAAACTGCCTCGTTGGGAAGCTTTACTCTGTGCTGCAAGGAGTTGGGTGCCTGTAATTTGTGCATCAATCATTTGCCCTTACCCAAGCTGTCTTGCCTGGACACGCATGCTTGCCTGCAGTCGCGAAAAAGCGCACACAGTTTTTCCAGGCGCTGTGCGCCGCCCAAGAGGTGCTGATAGATGCAAGAGATGAGGCGGGCCCGGCAGTACTGAAGTTGCCGGCTGGCGTTGTCTTCCCCGAGATGCGAGCACCCAAGGTGAAACCCCCGGCCATTGGCCCCAACGTGCTTGTGCGCCGGTGCTGGAGAGAGTTGCGGGACCTGATCCTGCAGCATGACAGGGCCCTGGGTGAGTGATGTGCATTGCTGGCATGGTGTGGTGGTGGTGGTGGTGGTGTGGTGGGCGGTTTTGATAGGTGCTGCTCTCATCCAGAGCTAGCGTCATGTATCACAACACATCGTACCTATCAGCAAGGCATCAAGGTAGTATGACACCAAACATGTCCACAGGTCACATAACCTTCAACCTGTGTGTGTGCTTCAGTGCGCGGCATGCAACGTGGTGCATGTTGGCTGTTGCAAGGCGGACATGCCCATAGTTTGCTGCATGCAACCACCGCTGACCAAGACCCTCCATGCATGTGCCATGCAGTGATCGGCACGCCGGGCATCGGCAAGTCCGTCTTTGCTTGGTGGTTTATCCGCTGCCTGGTTGCACGGGGCTTTACTGTCGTCCACCGCAAGGTGGGGGATAACTACAGCCATTTGTGCAAGGATGGCCGCGTGCTGGCTGGCAATCATGGCGCCTTCGACGAACTAATAGAGGATACCAACACGTGGTGAGAAATGGTGTGTTGTTGCCTGTTGTTTAGTGTCTACCACACGCGGCTTGTGTACCGGTAGTTCTGTTGTGGGGGTTCTTATGCACTTGGTTCTTGTGTGGTCTCGGGGACTTTGTTGTTTGCGCCACTTGAGCTTTGCAGATCCTTGAGCTAGAATGCTCCGCCCTCCGTCCCGCCTACATCCTACCAGTGATTGGCCACTGTATTGTTGCTGATCGCTTGCCTCCCCTTGGTTGTGTATTGTTGGGTTCAGGTGGGTCTACGATGCCATGGAACCTGTAACTTTCGTGGTCGATAACTGCCCACGAATTCTGGTGGTGTCATCACCGAACAAGGAACGGCACGAAGTAAGCATCCGCATAGCTCACCACAGCTCCACATCGCTCGCTCCACATCGCTCGCTCCACATCGCTCGCGCCACATCGCTCGCGCCTTCTTGCGGCTCAGCCCCTTGCACGCGCATGCGAACTACTGTGCGAGTGCATTGAATCGCGACCAACAAGTGGTGCATTGTGTGCCCCTGATGTGCACATTCATTTGGCTGAGGCAAACACAAGGTTGTGGTTGCTCACTGGCGGGCCACTGCCTAGACAGCCACCCATACATGCACGGTGTTGCGATGCAAGGTGCATGTCCGCAGGTGTTGCTCTTGAAGGCATGCAATGTGTGTTGAATGCTGTGTCACAGGAGTTTGAGAAGGCGCCAGACGTCGTTCGGATGGTGATGCCTCGCTGGAGCCGGAAGGAGATCAAGTTGGGCTTGCAACATCTTTACCCGAAAAGCGTGTTCCCCTGCATGACGGAAGCACGGATCGATAACCTCTTCAACTATTACAACGGGGTGCCACGCTATGTGCTCGGCAAGCCCAGCCAAAGGTCAGGTCCTGACGCCGACAGTGACGACCTCATCCCCTTCGAAATGGCGATCCAATCTTGTGACGCTGTCCAGGTGTGCAACGCCAAGCCTTGAGTCAATGTGCCTCATGCATCTGGACGCAGTGTACTGTTGTTCCACGGCATGCCACGCATGCTACAGGTGAACTTGTCTTGGCTGTTTGCACTTTTATTGCGTATTGGTACGTGCGTGCAAGCTTTTCCGCATATGTGTGTGAGAGGGTAACATGACCTTGGTTGAACGTCCAGGTCGTTCCGAGGATGCATATATGAGGTTGGGTATGCGACACGAGGGTCAGGGTGGCGGCGTCCAGCACACACGCCTGTAGGAAACCAATGCACTTAGGGAAACTAGTAGACCGTCACTTGAGCACAAACAAAATGGCTAACACTCAAGGCCAGTAGTAGCTTGCGTGTCCAGCGAACCGACCCGCGCGCAAGTAAAGTATGCAAATCACGCAAGTTGGGTGACGCCCGTAGCCGCGGTGTTGGTGCGACTGCACCCAGCGTATGATTATTGTGAGCACATGCGCCACACGTGTGTGCATGGAGTGATGGGTTTACAGCTGCTGTAATTGATTGTTGCCTTACCGGCCATGTTCCCTTATGTTTGGCGTATGGCAGCTTTCCGATTGCTTTCAGACTCTTTTGCCTGGAATCCATGAGCACTGGTCCGTTCAGCTCATTAGTGATTTAGCATCCGGTCGCGTTCGGCGTGCGCATGGCGTTGTGTGCATTGCGGAGGCGGATGACTTGCTGCGCATGATTGATCTCAGCTTCATGGCTGACGTATGCACTCCCTGGCCCGCACTTGAGGCCGCCCTTGGCAAAGCGGGCATGCACCTTGCTGAGACCGTGGAGCACGAATCTGTCACCGCATCACTGCAACCCCACCCGGACATCATCGCCAGCTTCGCTCCCTTGGACACGTTGTTGACGTTATAATTGCTTGCCCTGATCCTTGTTTGTTCGACTACGCCTTGCCGCTTGTGGAGCATTTTTCTCGTTCGCTTGTCTGCATCCATATCCCCGTCACCACATTGGCTCATTCACCCGCCCCTCGCACTGCATTCCTTCGACGCCTGCATATTGCTGGCCGCATTGCCATCCTTCCCAATTCCCATGTGCACCGCATCACACTATGTGTTTGGCCCTGTGTCTTCGAGACTGCACTCTTGCTACAGCGAATGGCGCGCCCTGAGTATTGCAATAATGCATTAATTAGTGGATGCATTAGTGGATGCATTAGTGGATGTCCTGCCCGTTGGAAATGCGTAATGGCGCAACTCATTCAGTCGTTTTCTCTCTTGGTCGTGCTCTCTGCCATCCAGCCCTTCCAGCGCGCCATCTTTTTGGCACCGTACTTCGGGCGGGCAGGGGTGGGGGGCAGTTGTGCGCATGTACCTGCCAGCTGTATGCTTTGTGCATCACTGCTGCCATGCACTGTGTCGTGAGCACAGCAGTGCGCCTGCAGTTTGCTTTAGGCGCTGCATGCTAGATGGTGCCAATAAATATACTTTGATCTAGTTGTTCACATGCCATGAACTGCATATCATGTCCGCGATGCGCGCATGCGCAGCGCCTACTGCATTATCAGCACTACATGTGCGGCAGTGACGCTGCTGTATGACGTGACACGGGAGCGGATTTTGCAAGCGCGGCCGGGTGGGATGTGGGTGTGGCACCCACCTGTGCATGCCACCATAATGGCGTGAGGTAGTATTTGCATGTAGGGCTCGTTAATAGTGATGTGCCCCGCATGTATCGCAAGCGGCATGCAGTACGTACGCTGCCCGGTAGTGCATTGGCGGCAGCATGCGGCGGCAGATTGAACACCACATGCTGCTGCTGAGACATGCACATGCACTAGCGGGTGACGTTGGCACATAACAGCGCCACTGCGCAAGGCGGTATGTACGGCATCAACAGCAACAACACAGCCTCACGCACCTGGCACGACTGCTGGCCAACCTGCTCGCTTATCGCTGCCTTGCAGTATTTGCAGCCTTCACTGGCCCGCTTACTGTAAGCGACACGCCTGCCAACTGCCCGTTGCACAGAATACAACATACGCAAGCAGCCAAGCGCCATGCCTTGTAGTAGCTAGTACACATGCACAGCCTCGCCCACACCGAACGTCACCCGTGCAAAAAGGGCAGGAGATGGTGTGGCCAGTGAACCAGTTACTCGATCAATCTGTACATCCCGCAGGTGCGGTACTGCCTGGCACGCCGCAGCCAACTGCCTTCTGACTTCATCACCAAACCCAACCGCACGAATGAGGCGCAGCCCGGCAAGGTGCGTTGAGGCCCCCAGCCGGCATCGCAGACAATGTGTGGCAGCACATCATAGCTGGTGGGCGCCTGGACGGTGTTGTCTAACTGCGGGAATAGCAGGGAGAACAGTGCGTGCTTCCACACTGACTGGGCGACTGCATGCAGCGGCATGTTGTGGGGCATTGCAATCAAGTCACAGACAGGCAGCGCTCCAATACGGTGATACATGCTCATCAACTTACAGCCAAGTGCACGTGTGACACACCAGCGAACGGACGCACCGTACGTCGGGATAGATTGATTGCGCCGATTGCAAACGTGACAGGTAGGGCCTGCTTGGGTGTGCCTCGGTTGGGAAGCTGCCACCAAATTGTACTGTGCTATGGAAAATACGGTACCGCACAGCCAAGCATGTGCACCGTGCTCAAAAGCCATTTAAGCAGCGTAGTTTGTAGGCGCAGTCCATTTGTCCCCATAATGAACGGGATATACGCCAACGCTATGCATCCACAGCAGCCAGGGGTGCGGCCAAGCGCAGTACGACAGCCCCGGCAATCGCAGTACGGTAAACCAGCCAAGCGCAGTGCGACAGCTCAGCCAAGCGCAGTGCAACAGCCCCGCCAACATGACACATGCAAACCACCTCCTGCATGCCGCCGCCAGGTCCAAGTACCCCGCTGTCAGCACTACCGGTGCTGCCGGGCTATTCCTCACCCGCCGTGCGGCACCACACCCATCGCGGCCGGAAATATGACGATCATGTTGGGCTAGCCATGCAAGCTGTGTTTCATGCGCTGTTCACTAGTGCACTGGCGGCGGCGCGTGACCTCAGTGATGTGGTAGTGATGGATTGAACGCAACATGCTGATGAGAGACACACGCACACGACTGAGGCCACTGCATGCGCGAAAGGCGCACTGCAAAAGGCGGTATGAGTTGCAACACCAGCGACACGCCAACACAGCGCCTCACCCGCACAAGCCCGCCAAGGCGCCAACCAGCCAGCTCACTCATTCACCTTGCACTCTTGCAGCCTTCACACTGCCCCCACCTACCGTAAGCAACGCGCCAACCCAACCTAGTAAGTAGTAACTGAACCCGGAATTGGTGCTACAGAGAGTGAGCACCGTACCTGGGAGCCTTCGATGCTTGCTAGCACCTGAGGAAGCGTGTTCAGTGCACCAGTCAAGGCATAGTGGTGCGGTACGGCGTGGCACGGCGCAGCTAACAGCTGCACGAATGTGCAGTCCACATCGATGCGGCGCAGCCCGGCAAGGTGCGTTGAGGCCTGCAGCGCGTCACCCAAAGGCGCAAAGTCATGACTGCCATGTTGGTCACTGCGGGTGTAAACAATCGACACTCCCACGCGTGGTGTGTGCAGGCGCGACAGAGCCATGGCGTCGCGCAGGGCGGCACCCAACGCTGTACAGGCGGACCTGCACTGTCCGCTACTGCTACATAGTGTGCTGTAGTGTCCAGCTCTTGCAGCGCTGACAGGTGCCGGGCGCCTGGCAGCAGTGCGCAAAACTGTTGCCACTCTGCCAACTCAAGGCCTGTCACCCGCACACTCGTCAGGCTGCGCAACACTGGGCAGGCAAGCAGCGCGCACGCTACCGCCTGCAGATTGACTGCATCTGCATCTTCAATGAATATATTGTCTGTGACCATAATGTTGCGCAAGCGTGCCAGGTTTGTCATGGAGGTGTTTGCAAACAGCTCAACGAGTGGGCGCACGCTGTCTTGGTCTGCCCAGCAGGCACGAAGGCGCAGCGCTGTCAAGCTGCTCAGGTGCTTGGCATGAAGCTCTGGTGCAAGCGGATCTGCTGCAGGCCCCGGCAAGTCCTGGTCGCATATGGCCAGTGTTTGCAGCGCGCTTAGGCCAGTGGCTGACGCCAACCGTCAAAACACGTCCGCAACATCCATGGGCGTGCCCCTGATCGCCGGCAGGTGCAACTCCGTCAAGCCATGCAGGTGGCTGCCGTGCTGCAGCATTGCCGCAACATCCACGCCCGTGCCCACGGCATCGTTTCTAAGGTTGAGCCTGGTGAGGAGCAAGTGCATTGAGCTAGTGAGCACACGCACCACACGCTCTGTGCAGTGTGGGTAGTCTGGGCCAGTGTAGCCGCGGAGGTCCAACTCACACAGCCTGGAAAGGCGTGTGTGCTGAAGCTGCTGACATAGCTCATCACCCACCGGTTCATTGTTAACAGGTCTGCAAGCCATATTGAGGCTGATGAGCGAAGGCACGATGTGGGGCACGGACATCATAGCGGCCCAGGCATCTAAACACCCGCCTGACAGGTCCACGTGCTGAATGCACGACAGGTGCGTGGCAGCTGCAAGCGACGCTGCCAGTGACTGCCAGCCGGCTGTTGTGACGGCATGCCTCCGCATACCCATGACATGCTGCTGCATATCCAGTCGTGCCAGTCCTGCCAGGTGGGGAGAGCTAAGCAGCGCTTTGCCAAGCTTATCAACGCACACAGGTCATCCATGAAGTAACCGCTCAAATCCAGGGGTTTGAGGTTGGCCAGGGACGGTCAGCGCAGTGCTTGCACTGCCATGATGATATGTATGGTCAGATCGTTGGTTGGGTGTTTAGGCCACCACAAGGCCAACGTGCGCAGGCTGGACAGCTCAGATATGAGCGCCACCAGTGCCGATACGCAAGCGGCCGCTGCCGCGGCATCGTCATCATTGCACCATCTTTGGAGGTCAACACGAAGGTGTGTGAGCGTGGCGTGAACGTGTGCGCTGTTGCCGCTGGGCTGATGAGGTGCTCCCTGAACAGCATCACTTTGCTGAGGCATGTGAAGGAGTCAGGGAGCGGCTGACCGGCAGCGGATATGAGTATATGACTGCTCAGCGCCACTGCCGCTCAGGTGCCTTGTCAGGGGATTGCTTCGCATGGCGGTGACATCATGTGCATAGCACTCACACCAACGCTTGCAGGCCAGCCTCACGCCCTTGTTCACGCGCTTGGGTGTGAGTATGAGTTCTAATAAGATCCTGTGTGGCAGTACACTATGTGGGGCTGTGCATACAGTACGCTACGGTGCGTGGCAGAGTGGCCATCCTCACATGATGCGCGAGAGTCACAAGATCGCCCCGGTAACGTGGGCCAAGGTGCGTGGCGAATGCCAGTATTGCAACAGTGGCATTCATCCCGCTGGCCCCAACCAGGGCACGGTCAAGGGGTGCTGAGGGGAGCACGGCAGCATCTTGGCACATGGGTTCAGGGCCTTGGGGGAAGACATGCATGGTGCAGGGCCTGACCTGCCCGGCTGCCGCGGCCGTCACGCCGCTGCCGCACCCCTGCCATACCTCAGGCGGGTGATGCGCCGCCACACGTGCGAGGGAAGGCATGGTATAGGGTTTAGGTTTTAGGCATGGTATATGATTTAGGGTTTAGGCATGGTATAGGGTTTAGGGTACAAGGCGGGTGATGCGCCGCCTGATGTGAAAGGGAAGGTGGCTCAAGGCGACCTGCATGCATGCACGCTCGCCCGACTGGCGCACGCTTGATTCCGACAGTGCAGCATGCAGCTTGTAATGCACGACCTGTTGCTGCAAGTAGTGCCACAGGTCAGCGTGCGTGCCGTGGTGCAGAAGCTTGCTGCCGGCTGATTGTGCAGATGAGGAAGCATTGCGACAGGCATTTGTTTGCAGTAAGGCGCGGTAGCCAATTGCTGCATCGTGCAGCTTGCGCGCGTCTCATCGCGCCTGCTGCTGCTGCTGCCGCTGCTGCTGCTGCTGCTGCTGCTGCTGCTGTTGCTATTCATGGCCAACACACACAGCCGGGGAGGTCCGGGGGGGCCGGTGTAGAGGGTGTTTACTGGCAAGCAACTCGCTGTGCAAGCAGAGCGCAACCGAATGCCAAATGATGCAGTGTTACCTGCAGTCAAGCGTGTCGCTCTCACTGTCTGAGAGCAAAAGCCACGAGTGGTTGCGAACGCCCTGCTGCTTGTTGCGCACCACGCTGCAGTGTGGATGGCGGGGGCCATGCGAGGCCGATGGCAACACAGCAGGGGGGCGAAAGCAAGGAAGCACACAAACACAATATGCTGTGGCTTAATCCAGGCTCAGTGGGTGGTGGAGCGAGACAGGCAAAATTGAATGCATGTACGGTATTCAGGTCAGGGTGTGTTTAGGAGTGTTTGGTTCTTGTGGGGCCATGCAGTGTGCTGGGTGGCATGGTGGGTATGTGATGTGACGCAGGAGGTCAAGCAGTTCAGGCAGGCAGGCCCATGACCATGTCAGAGCATGCAAAGCATCTTCTGGCGCACGTGTCTGCTGCCGGCAGCGCTGAATATGCAAGACAACAACATGCATGAGAAGGGCACAGCAACGGTAGAAAACAAACAAACCTGCAAGGGTTCACCAAGAATTGAGGGTACATCAGGGTTTGAGGGCGGTGCATGCAGACGGCGGAGGCGGGCAGCGGTGATGAGACTCGGGCCACAGCAGAACGGCCTAAGCAGCCCTCCATCACACCTACACACATATGTGCGGCAATGCGCTCTGCGCCAGGACCCGCCACCCGGCAGCGCCGCATGCCGCTGCACGGAATACAAAGTTACAATTGATGCACGTGCAAACATGCATGACACACGCAAGGGAACAACTAACAGGCAAGGCGAAGCGTCAGACTACAGGAAAGTCGAAAACCAACACTGTACATAGCGCACGGTATCACATATATAAACAAACACAAGGCATAACACAAAGCATGCCTACTGGACATGTACAGGGTGTCAAGCGTCAACCGGACACATGCCATTCGGAGGGGAGTGTCAGTCTCGGCCATACAGCTACTAGCGTAACAAAGCTGGTAACAAAGGTGGAAAATTGAATGTTGTGTAATATGGTACGGCACACGATTCACCAACACGTGAATTGACACACCAAGCAATACGCCAAGCAAGCAGCAGTACACTCTTTCGGACAGAAACCACCCATGCATTCCGGTCGGTCTCAGGCAGTGGCGGGTGGACGAGTGACAAGTGTGAAAGAGGCCAAAACAACAGCAAGCGGTCCAAACAAACACGCCGGTTGGTTTTGTGCTTGTGCATGCTGATTAAGAAGTGCATGGCATATTTACAAGGTAATAGACTGATCGCATTGGCACATGTGTGTGGCACACCGGCATATGAGTGAGTTGCGGACCATGTCAGCGTTCAAGCGCATGCAATCAACACAGATGTCAGCTGCCAGCTCCCGCACTTGCCTCAACACCACCGCCAGCAGTGGTTGGAGGCGCATCGCCCTCAGGATTGGAGGTGGTGCTGCCGTGACAGCCTGTGGGGGCTGTTGCTGTGGTGGCGGCGGTGGCTCAGGGGCGGCTTGTGGGGGCTGCTGCTGCGATGGCGCTGGTGGCGGCGCACGGGCGGCCTGCGCTGCCTGCTGTTGCTGCTGCCGTGGGGCCGCTGGTGGAGGCCGCTTCTGAGGCAGCCATATGCTGGTGAGGTACCGCCTTTTCACATCCATCGCATTGAGCGCGGCCAGCCCAACCACCAGCCACACAAGCTGTTTGACCCCGGCTGGGGCTTACTTCCAGCAGCCACACTTCCCGCTGGCTGACTTGCTGGGCATTCGCGCCAAGGCACCGTTGCCTCGTCCCGCACTGCCCGGGCGATGGTGCACTCCCAGACGTGGTGCTGACGGCTGACATGCCCTGAGCTGCACAAGCATGCTGAAGCCTGTCCACCGCGTGTATACCTGGCAACCGCAGGCATGGCAAGACCAGGTGTGGCTAGCCTCCTGTACAGTCCCTTGTGCTGACTCTCCCAGGCCAGCCGTCAAACGTGCTTGAGGGTTGTGAGGACTGACGGCACGGTGTCATGTGCGCGTGCGCGTGTCGCCTGCGTCCGCAGCAAAGCTGTGCATGCGCGGTGCACGGTACTGGCTGGCATGACGCACCTGCATGGCTGTTGCCTGGTGGATGGAGATTGTGTGCAGCGTCGCGCGGCTGATCCGGGCTGGGGTGATCAAACCGCATGCAGCTGAGGACCTGCCGCTCCGCTTCCCATGTACCGGGCTGCATTGCCGGCGGGGGCTGCGGTGCAGGTGTCCAGCACCAGCTTGCCCACTCTGCCGGCAGCTGCTTGAACATGTGCTGCAGGTCGAATGTCTCGCCCATGTGGAGGCCACCAGCGGATGGGTTGGGAAAGTGTGGCAGGCGGCGGACACCCACCTTCAGCTGCTCGCACATCTATCTGGATGGTGACGGCATCCTGCACGGTCTGGACAGTGCAGTTCTTGCGGAGGTTGGTGAACAACAGCTGTGTCTCCCACGTGCCATCATTTGTTTTTGGGAATGGAATGGTTACAGGCTACGACACCGCTGCCAGGCAGGTGATGACAGGACAGGACAAAGCTGATCCCCTGGGACCCGGAAACCCGGCCGGGACAAGGACGGACAGGGACAAGGACAAAAGAAAGGTGAAGAAAGCGAGCAAGGCCAAGGCAAGAGGCACAAGCAATCAAGCCAACCCGCGTTCACGCCAAGGAAGTAAGCAGAGGGCTCAGCACCTCGCACCAGCAAGTCCACACCCCACCAATGCAGGAGACCCCACACCCCCACACGCAACACACACCTGTTGCCCCTGCGCAGGTGCCGTGAGCTACGGATTGGCCCGTACAGGTATATGCGCACACCAAGGACCCCACTGCATGAGGATGTGATTCACCGTCGGCGGTGGCAAGTGCTGCAGGGCCGTCACCAGCCGGTAGATGGCAGAGTTCGCTCCCGCTTGACCCACTGAACTCCTGCTGACGGTCTTATCAGGCGACAGCAGCAGGTACAAGGGGGTGGCGTCAGGTTTGAATGCAGGGATGAGCTCGCGTGCTGTGAGGAAGGCCAGGGTCCAACGGGCGTCATATTGTTTGTCAAGATCCACATTTGATTCAACTGCCTTGTTTGTCTTTCTAAACAGATTGTTACATATGTGCACTGCCACGTGCCTGCTGAAGGTGGAGGGAATGGTAGTTTATTTGGTTATACATGCAATATTGCTCACCAACAGTCCAACTGATGTGGCTAGGCCGACAACAACAAGCCAGACAGCCACACCACAGCATATGTACAATCAGCATCGCACGCAAGTGTCATGGTACATGTTATGTTATGTTACATCAGGAGCGTGTCGGCCAAACGGCCCATGCTCCCCGCACATGCATGGGGACCAGCAGAAGAGGTGTCATGGTAGGATGTTCTTCTCGGCCCAAGTACAACCACACAAGCTATGTGTGTACCCCTTTGTGTTGAAAATTGCCCAGTCTGACACGGGCATGGACGCGTATTTCAAATTCTACAAGTGTCCAGGCGCGTGTTGCTCAATTATTCATGCAATGTGTGCAAGGACCACTACGATACTAGCTGGAACAAATAAGATCATCCACATGTTCATTATCCTGCCAAACACCAATATGTACGTGGGAAACATATAAGTCTGTAGTGGCATACAACGTCAATGGTAACACCAAAGGTGGAAGTTCACCTTGGCAAAATGGATGGCAATTCCGTACACACCACAACACGTTGCAATAACAAATTGAACTTTAGCACATTGAAGTGTGGGCAAACAAGCTGCCAAGACCAAACTGACCTTTTCGTGTACGCCATGACATACTTCAATTTAATGTGTCGGCAAGCAAGGTGTCAACAACCAAGCTTCTATGGTTTTGCCAGCTGAGTAATACGGTCACCAATATTTATTTGAAAATACCATGACACCACGACAAGTTCAACGCATCATTTATGTTATGGACCACCTAGCGGATGTGGCGGTCATACACTGCCAACGCCTCCTCCTCGCTGTACACCTTGCCCTGACCATTGATCGCCTCGTGCATCTCACGCGCCACACCCGCCCAGTCGCGGTATTCACGCCCCTGCGCAGCCGCCTTCTCCGCTACAGAATAGAACGCACGTGTAAATGCGCCAACCTCCTGGCCTTGCCTAGCGCCCAGATCCATCAAGGTTGGGCTTGCAATGCCGCTATCAAGATCAGCATCTTCAAGATTCCTTTCCATCGCCTGCCACAGCGGCGCACTGAGGTAGTACTGTCCCTGCACACATGTGCACGCACGTATATACGCAAACCGGCGGCAGGTACAAATACAAGGTCAGTGCAAGGCATAAACGGTCGTGTTTAGGGTTTTAGGGCTTAGGGTTTTAGGGTTTAGGGTTTTAGGGTTAAACCCAGCTGTACAGCAAGGCACGGTCACGTACGCAAGCATCACTCACCCAATGCTTTGCGTCCAGGCCGACGTCCGAGGCGCCAGACGTCGGGTATGCCACGGCCCCGTTCACGATGGGCAGGCCGCCTTTGGTCAGTAGCGGGGAGTATGCGCCTGCTGCAACGGCAGTGCTCACCCTCAGCACGCTCGCGGTAACCAGCTCGCCGTTATCGCCAAGGACGAGCAGCTCATCGCCCACGGACAGGGACATCGCAAACGCGGCCTGGCCCGTCTTGGCATCCAGCACGTGGTGGTTGGGCGACGCCGCCAGCACTCCAGCGTTGTCACCATTTGCGCCAGCCTGACTGTTAAAGGTGATGAAGGTGTACTGCACGTTGGTATTGGCCATCGCCTTCTTGTAGTCGTAGATCTGGCAGGTGGAAAGCTCGCCGCCTGCCGCGGACGTGACGGAGCCGTCAGCGTGGAAGACCGGCTTGCGAACGTAGCACTCGATGGCGTCGCCAATACGCAGCTCCGGCATGGCAACCGTTTCCCACACGCCCTTGGCAGGTGAGATGCGCCGGACGGTGGCGGCGCCAGGGAAACATACTGCAGGAGCAGGTGCACACACGTGCGGGCATACTTCATTAATTCATTGATTGATTTGACAAGCTCAGCCCACACTTCAGCGGACCATACAAGCCGAAGCCAAAACATCATGGACAAGATTGATTTTGACTGTGAGTGTAAGTGGCGTGTGCACACACGTGCACGCAATAATGAATGCATGCCTTCTTTGAAACCCTCTCGGGAGCGGCCCTGGGCCTCTGGCTCGATTGGCCGAGTGTAAACAACAGCAACTACGAATGAGACAAGCATTCAAACGTGTACATGGCGTGTGCCACGTGCCCTGGTGGTGCTCACTGAGGTGACTATTGTCTCAATACCTGCTGTGCAATGTGCATGCATGTGTTGGCCCGTGCAACGGCCGCCAGCGACCATCAGCATCACAGGCGCGTGTTGACCATCTATAACGTGACTTACATCCTATGCATGAATGTGCGCAGTACTTGGGAGAACACTACTGTAGTACTATACCTTACTGCAACTTCCATAACATACAGGCAAGCTGTGGGTGGATGGCGGGCTTAAGGAAGGTGCCGTGCGCGCAGCAGATTGTACCGAGCACTATGCAAAACCCTGTGGTTGATGCGTACCACATATAACTCAGTGCAGCAGTATGGACTGCATGCCAGTGTCGACGGATGCACCGAACTATTGAACGTACCGCCAATCCACTCATACTTAAGAACTCTGCTTTGTTGCTTACCACACTCTTCCTTCTTCTTGCACTGAACAAAGCCTACGGCGTCCTTCTCTAAGCAACAAGCCGGGCAGCCTATACATTCTACCCCATCCATGTTGTCGAGGGAGCATGTCACGGTCGCAGGGTCCTACACAGCAGAGCACATATATAGGTGGGTCCAGGACACAAGCTTACCCGTTGTGGTTGTGGTTTGTGTCGTGAGCAATGGAAACGTCGAAGGTGTGCAATATGGTGTGAGTGTAGCTCACTGCATTCTGCAAGACAGCAGACGCGTGGCAGCGGCCCCCTCGCTTCTAACTTAACTAGAGAACTATGAGGCTTGGCCAGGTTGCGTATGGGGCAGGAGTGCTGCCTGCTTGCGTGCCCACGAGACTCACCGAGCACTTGCCGGCGTGGTAGCAGCATGCGCACGCCTCGCAGAGGTGTTGATTGCCGTCGAAGGCGGCGCAGCCCTTAAAACTGCAACTCTGACCTAGTGGCAACGACTTGAAAGTACAGCAGTGGTCGCTGTCCCAGCCCTGTTGCTCGCACGCAGCCTGGCTTGAAGATTTACAGAAGTCCCTGGATTCGGCTTGAGCACCGGTTGGCAAACAAAGCGCCAGGAGCGCTAGCAGCAGTCCGACCATGACAGCAGAGCGGCCGCACGGCCGCATGCCGCTGCAGGCAGCAGCTGATGAAGCGTATGCAGACTGTGCAGGATTCATCTCTCGTTGCAACCAGTGAAAGATAAATGTTGTAGGCTGGTGTGAAGAGCAAGTTGTACATGGCACTATGGCAGTGTCGCTTTTTATGTTCAGCACCATTATCCAACCTCCTGCATCCCATGACCTCGTGTGTACTGCGGTTCTATCACCTCTTGGCGGCAACGCCCCCTGCAGGGCCATTCCGATTCGCGATTGCGCCCACCTGTCACCCTGTAGGCGGCCACGATTCGCCTTTCCTCAATGGCGACAAAACACTCAATCATGGCTGCAGGCAAGCAACCAACAGTGCCGCCACCTCACCCTTGGGCTGAATCGGAGGTTTATGAATAAACCTCCGATTCAGCCCAAGCGTGAGCATGAATCAAGAATTCTTGATTCATGCTCACGCACTCTGACAGTTACATACCTATGTTGCTGAACATTCATTTGGGAACAAGCTCGCCACTCATAGGGGCTTACCACCAACGCCGAGGCAACAGACAGCAGGAGCGCATCCTTGGGGTCCACTTGGAATTCACGAGCAGCCATCCGGTTTGACCTTGATGACTTCCAGGAGAATCATTAACAGGTGCACCTGAGGCGCCTATGGCTCAATAAACGCGCCATGGAGGTTAGATGCACGCAATTTAATGCACTCAAGCAGTTGAGCTCAACCAACTCAACCTCCGCGCTTGCAAACGAGCATTCGTTTTTGATGTCGAGTGCCATCGATTGTCACGCCTGGGCTGAAGAGAATGTGAGCAGCACTGTCAGCTTCAGGAGGGGTGGAAGTTGCTCAACGTTGCCTTGTGGTGGCCGATTTCTGCTGGGTGCACTTTCAAAGGTTGTTCCTGCTCCTTGCCTGCTTCTTGCCTGCCTGCTTGACTTAGTTGCTGTGCTTGCTGGCTGTTGCCTTCTCCGTTTCCCGTCCTTGTCCTTGTCCTTGTCCTGGCCGGGTTTTCTGAGGGTGCTGGGGGTCAGGCTTGTCTGTCCTGCTCGTGCCTGCTTCGGCAGCAGAGCCTCGCTTTGTAACCTTTCCCGTCCGGAAAAAAAAAAAACAAAGGTTGACACGCACGGTACCTCGACCTGGCACGGCGACTCGTCCACTTAAACCCATTTGCAGCAGGGACAAAGGAGCACAGCAACAACAGTGAACCAACAACAAACAAATGCTACAGCTGCATGGCCTTGCACCTAGTCGCTCACGTAGCAGTAACCTCGCCCAGCTACCGATGCACTAAACGCTACGCACCTAGCTACCTACGTATGCGTGCACCTAGCCGCGCAGATCAACCTCGCCCAGCTGCTTGTTCTTATGATGGACTACACAGAAGGAAGCGGGGGGGGGGGGGGGGGG
>BDDA01000631.1:57592-70654 GCA_001662385.1 Chlamydomonas asymmetrica
ATTACCAGACACGAGACACTCTGTCACGCAGTGCAACCCCGCCATGCATGCAACTGGTGCCATGATGCACCTTGAGGGAACGACTGACCTCGACAGAGCGTCGCGCCGGCTGCACCACCTGCGCTGTCAACACATAGCACCCAGCGCTCCAGATGCTGCTGCTGCAGCGAGCACCCACCACGCTTGCCTCCTGGCGCGAGCCTGGCTGCACGGCCTCAACCAGCACCTCGTACAACGACCGCTGCTGCTGCTGCTGGTTATCGCTGCCGCTGGCGCTGCTTGTGCTGTCCACGCGGCTTGCTCGCTGGCGCAGCAGCTTGATATGGTGGGTGGCGATTGCAGCAGGCAACGCAGGAAGGGACAGCTGCATAAGGATTTTGAACGCTGCGTAGACTTCGTTTGCATCAGAGCTGCTGGCCAGCGCTGCCAGGCTGGACAGCAAGCCGTGTCGCAGCATCAGACGTAAGTTCTCTGTCGAAATCGGTGCAACCCTGGGGCCATCTTCATCCGTTTCTAGCAGCACATCAAGCTCGGCGCTGACCCACAACAAGAGCGTCCCAAGTGCCGGCCAGTGCTCCGCGGACGCGCTGATGTGTGCAGCGATTGTGGGGGGGTGGGGCATGAGGCACCTGGGCAGCCGCTCAACGACTTGCCGGCAAAGCGCGGCCACCTGAGCTGCTGCTGGCAGTGCACGAGCGTGCATGTGGACAACCAACAGGTGTGATAGCCACCCCAGAGCACGGCGTGTATCTACCAGCGCCTTAGCTTCCTCATATGACACCTCTGCCCGAGACTGCACTGCTGCTTCTGCCGCGTCCGCCTCCGCCACAACCTTCTGCGCTGCACCGTGCAGCACGCTCAGCGCGCCTGTTGCCTCCAAGCGCAGCAGAAACGGCAACAAGACTTGCTGCATGCAGAAATCTGCGCTGTCGCCTCGGTATTCAGCTCGGCAGATCACCACACAGTATATTGCGTGACCAGCGAGGTGTATCAGCAGGTCCAAGACGTCGCGTTCGCTCCCCAAGTCATCAGGATGCCCGTTCAGCCGCTGTACAGCCCGAACGACTGCTGTGTCGAACTGGATGTCCAGCAAGCACCATACGTACTCCTGGGCAGTGTAGGGGATGACCAGTGCTTTGTCTGGCGCGTACAGCAAATCTTGCAAGCGCTTGGTGACTGTTGGAACAGTCATTAGCACATACAAGCTTGGACTTTCAACCGTACACACCTGCAAAAATGTGTGGTGCAAAGCATGGTGGCACGCATACACAAACATGTGGGGAGGGTGAGAGACAAGCAAAGCGGGTATACACCGACGCTATGATGGCGGTTGAGCGAGCAGGGCAAGTGTGGCATGACTTGGCGCGGGTTGACCCTCTGGTGCAGGCAATCACATGATACCTATGCTGCGCCATTGCACTTTTGATACTGGTGTCCTACAACTGACAGTGTAGCCTGCCCGTGTACGTGACCTGATGCATCCCCATTTTGACCCGCGTACAAAACGCACTGCTGCCGAACGTAGTGCACCCATGTTGAAGTTGTGTCCGTCATGCATCGTATGGGAGCTTGGCAGTGCCTGGTGCTTGGTGGCAGAGGCTTCCTGTTTTCCCCTACACGCTCAGCACGCGTCTGCGTGGAAAGGCCTATCGCACCCTGATGAACCTCCTGGAGGACAAACCCACTGGCATCACCAACACTACCAGTACCCAGATCCACGATAATTGCCTGCGCTATGTAACATGATATGGGCAGGACTTGAACCATTTCACGTACCAGTTCCATGAACTCCCGAATAATTTCGAGCGGAGCGCTGAGGATGGTAATGCAAGTTCCAAACAGCATCATTAGCAGCTCCCCCAGGAATCTGTCCACGGTTGCAGACTGGTGGCTGAGGCGCCTCCTCGCGTAACGCACCAGGCGAAGAACCAACCGGTCCTCCTCCCGCGCCGAACTGTTCGTGCGCTCGCTCAAAAGGGTTTCAAACACGTTGTTTGAACTGATCGCAGCCAGGTCGCCCAGGCACTTCAAGGCGACATCGTGCGGAGTTGCGGCACCTGCTGGGAGCGACGTGCTCTCCAAGGCCTCCACAGGCCAACACTCCTCGAGGATTGCCTCCGCGACCAACACCGTCAGCTGGGGAGCTGCACTTCTGATCGCCTGCAACTGGAGGCTTTTGTGCGCAGGTGATGAGGGGCCGCTGCCTTCCGGCAGGCCACTGTCATGTGACTCTGCCAGCCCGCCTGCTTTTGCGAACGGCTCTAAAAGTCGGAGAAGCCGCTTCAGGCCGTACACCCTGCACTCCCAGGGCTGCTGCTTGTCGAGCTTGGCTAGGACTGTCTCCAGCGCGTCGTCAGCAGGCGGGCGCTGACTCATTTGCGATGGATTCCAGTCAGAAGAGACTTGACAACTGTTGAACGCATACGGTGGGTGTATTGGACAGGCTGTGTACAAGCGGAAGCACACAAATACATGTATGAGCAATGCCAACGTTGGGATCAATTAGGATCAGGCATAGGAAGTAAGGGGGCAAATTATTTGGCTGGGGCTAAATGCGCCATGGCATTCAATCTGCCCCCTGCCCCCCCCCCCCACCCCCACCGGATGGATGAGAGCAGGTCACCAGGGGGTGCAGGGAGGCGCTGAGGGCAGCGAGCCCGCATTCACAGCACATGGGAAAACGTATTTTGTCAGTGGATGGGCAGCTGGACATTTTGCGACTGCGGTACGCATGTTGCATGGATGCCGCTTTGGGCTAGCTTGCCGGAACCTGGCCGACCTTGGTAACAACTACCCTCTCAACCCTCAACACAGCGCCATGTCAGCACCTGCCATCATCGCCTGAGGACTCACTGCGCTGCGAGCGCGGCTGGCTGCAAGGGGTGCACGCGGACGGCATAGGCAAACAGCGCACGGTGAGACTCGGGCACAGCAGAACTTCTTGAATGACCTTCTGCACAACCTCACACACATACGCGTTGGGGTCTGCTCCGGGACACCACACTCTTGCCTGCTGGCGCAAGCGTGTTATGTTGACGCCATACGGAGCATGCACAAGGCACACGAAAAGGCAGGTAATGCATCCACCCACGAAACCGGATCAAACGACACATTGCATAGCTGCAGGCTTGCATGAATTTTGCGCTGCTGCCGTCAATGGGACAGGAGCAGGGTGTCAATCGTCAAGCAATTATCGTCACCTGTGTAGCAACAAATGCACGATAAGCGTGCCTAAGCGTTGAAATCAGCTGCACAGAGTGCTGCATGGTCGCATGCAATGGTACAGAGCTGCTGCCGGCAGGTTGTGCAGCGGGGGAGTGTGGCAGGCTCATGTGCGGCACGTTTCCAGCACGCGCCAGCACCATGCAGGCCGGGTCAAGTGAACGCATCGCGCGCACGTGTCTGCTGCCGTCAGCGCTGTAAACCGGCTTGGGCGCGGCACATTCATAGAATTATACAGTGCATGCATGCACGCACGCATGCGCAAGGCAGAGCATGATTAGTTCGCAGCAGTTCAAAAGGATTCCGGGATGGTTCGGGCGGTGCATGCGGACGGCGTAGGCAGGCAGCGGTGCGTGGCCATGCTCAGAACAGCTTGAAAGCTTTGGCATATGCGGCGTTATGGTGCCACCCTAGGCACGCCACCCTGCAGCACCATGTCGCTGTATGGAAGTTACGAACGATGCACGCGCAAGCGTGAATGCCACATGCAAGAAACAAACAGGCAAGGCATCCGCTCACAGCGTCAGACAACGGAAACAAAATGCCCGTACATCACACAAAATCCTCACACAAACAAATACAAGGCGTAACACAAGGCATGCCTGACGGACAGGTACAGGGCGTCAAGCGTCAACCGGACAATTATTATCATTTGGAAGGGAGTGTCAGTCTCGGCCTGGTCTCGGCCATAAAGCTACAAGAGCAACAAAGGTGAAACAACAACAATACAACAACAACAAAAACCAACAATTTAGGGTTTAAACGTTAGCTGCCAGCTCCAGCATTCGCCTCAACACCACCGCCAGCTGTGGGTGGAGGCGCATCACCCTCGGGGAGCCCGATAGCAATGCTGCCAGCACCCTGCGGGGTGGCGGGCACACCACCACCACCACCACCGCCAGCGCTGCCACTGCACGCGGTCTTGTGGCCCGCCTTCCAGTGCGCCTTCTGGCAGACGGGGCTGCAGTAGCGCATGCGCTCGCAGCCGGCGCAGAGGCGCAGCCGGATGCCTGGACTCCCGGCGGCAGCGCCACACTGCGAACAGGCTCGAGCGGCAGCAGCGGCTGAGCCAGCACCCAGCGCACCCTCACTAGCGGCATTGGTGGGGGCAACCACGCTGCTACTGCTGCTGCCTGTGCTGGCGCCTGCTGCCTGGCCGTTGCTGCTGCTGCTGCTGGCTTGTGAGCTGCCTGCTGCTTGGTCCAGGCATGGTGTGCTGCCTGTGCCATTCGCTGCTGTTGCAGCAGCGCATGCACCATCTGCAGCGTCGGCAGCAGCACTGCTGCTGCCACCACCAAGTGTGTAAGGATGATGGACAGCTGTCTCGGCAGCGCTGCTGCTGCTGCTGGAGACCGCTGCCGCAGCAGCTACTGCCTGCTGCTGCTGCTGCTGCTGCAGTAGTGACAGGGGGGTTGTCGGTGCAGGTGGCGGCTGCGGTGGTGATGGCGGCGCAGGCGCAGCGGGTGGGGGCGCGGCTGCGCCTGTCGCCTGCAGCATTGCCTGCATGCAAAGAAACACCCGGCCTCGTTGTGCATGCGCTCACGCTCAGCTGTGTGGTCTGCCCCCTGGGCCTCTATTCATGCATGCACATAGCCACTCAGAGCAACCTCGCCAAGCTGCCTTTCGGTATAAGGGACTATGGAGGAGGAAGCGGGGGGGGGGGAGTCCAGTACAGGCCATGTCAGTGATTATCAGCAGTAAGTACACTCTGTCATGCCGTACACTCCCACCAGGCATCAAAGCGGTGCCATATGCGCCGTTTGGGACTGACCTCAATAGAACATTCCGCCGGCTGCACCACGCCTGATCTCAGCAAGGAGCACCCAGCAGTCCAAACGGTGCTGCTGCAGCAAGCATCCACCGCGCTTGCCTCCTGGCGCGAGCCTGGCTGCACGGTCTCAACCAGCACCTCGTACAGCGACCGCTGCTGCTGCTGCTGCTGCTGATCGCCGCTGCCGGCGTTGCTTGCGGTCTCCGCGCTGCTTGCTCGCTGGCGCAGCAGCTTAATGTGGTCGGTGGCGATGGCAGCAGGCAATGCAGAAAAAGGTAACTGCACGAGGACGTGGAACGCTGCGTTCACGTAGATTCCTACACAGCTGCTGGCCAGTAGCGCTGCCAAGCTTGCCAGCAAGCCGTGTCGCAGCATGAGGCGTATGTTCGCTGCTGAGACCCGTGCAACGCTGGGGCCACTACCATCAGGCACCATACCTGGGAGTGTCTCATATTCATGGCCCACCAACAACAAGAGCGTCCCGAGCGCTGGCAACTGCTCTGCCGACGCGCTTATGTGCGCAGTGACTGCGGGGGTGTGGGGCATGAGACACCGGGGCAGCCGCTCAACGACTTGCCGGCAAAGCGCTGCCACGTCCGGGGCAGTAGGCGGTGCAGCAGCGGCGATGTGGACAACCAACAGGTTTGACAGCTGGCCCAGAGCTCGGCGTGCATCTACCAGCGCCTTAGCTTCATCATACGACACTTCTGCCCGAGCCTGCACTGCTGCTTCTGCGGCGTCCGCCTCGGCCACGACCTTCTGCGCTGCACCGTGCAGCACGCTCAACGCGCCCACGGTTTGTAAGCGCTGCAGAAACGGCCACAAGTCTTGCTCCATGCAGGAATCTGCGCTGACGCCACGGCATGCAACTCGGCGTATCACCAAACAGTGTATTGCATGACCGGCCAGCTGCAGCAGCAGGTCCAGGCCGTTCGCACGTTCGCTCCCCATGTCACCAGAATGCGCGTCCATCCTCTGTACAGCCCGCACGGCTGCTGTGTCAAACTGGATGTCCAGCAAGCACCATACAAGTTCATCGGCAGTGTAGCATAGGAGCGGCACTGCTGTGTCTGGTGCGTACAGCAGATCTTGCAAGCGCCGGGTGGCCGTTGGAATAATCATCACCACAAACAATGGATCCTCAAGCTTACATACCTGCAAAACCATGGGGTGCAAAGCATCGTGGCACGCAATACACAAACATGGTAGGGACAGTGAGAGACGCGACACAGCGGGTCCATACTGTCACTGCTATTATGGAGGTTGAGCCTGGCAAGTATGGTATGACCTGGCAAAACACCTTGGGTTGACCCTCTGGTGCAGACAATCACAGGATAACTATGCTGCTCCATAGGGCTTTTCACACTGGTAGACGGCTTGGCCTGCACCACATTACTAATTCGTTGCGCGTATAAAACGCACTGCTGCTGTCGACCGTAGTGCACCCGCGTTCAAGTTGTGTCCCTTGTGCAATCGTATGGGAGCTTGACAGGGCTTCGTGGCAGAGGGTTTCTGTGTTTCCCTGCCCGCTCAGCCCCTGTGGCAGTCACCCTCATCACCCCTCCTGAGGACAACCCCACTAGCAACACCCACAACACTATGCCTGCGCAACGCAACACGACACGGACAGCAGCATGGACAGCACTCAATTCATCTCACGTACCGTGTCTATGAACTCCCGAACAACGTAGAGCGGAGGCGCAGCAGGAGTGCCCTCGATGGAAAAACAAACTCCAAAGAGCGTCGGTAGCAGCGCCTGCAGGAATTCGTCGTTCCTAATTGCAGACTGATAGCTTAGCCGGTGCCTCAGGGTTGCAGGCTGGTGGCTGAGGCGCTTCCTCGCGTAACGCAGGAGGCAAAGAACCAACCTGCCCTCCCCATCCCGGGCCGAACTGTTTGTGCGCTCGCACAACAGGGTATCAAACACTTCGCCTGTACTGATCACACTCAGGTCGCCCAGGCACTTCAAGGCAACATCCTGCGGAGTTGAGGTGCCCACCAACGCCTCGGCAGGCCAACCCTCTTCGAGCATTGCCTCCGCAACCAACACCGTCAGCAGGGAAACTGCGCTTATGATCGCCTCCAGCTGACTTTTGTGTGCAGGTGATGAGGGCGCGCTCCCTGCCAGAAGGCCGTTGTCACGTGATGACGCGCTGCGCTGGGCTGCTTTTCCAAACGGCGAGAGCAGTCGGTGGAGCCGCTTCAAGCCGTCCACCCTGCACTGCCAGGGCTGCTGCTTGTCGAGTTTGGCTAGGACTGTCTCCAATGCGCCAGCAGGCGCACGCTGACTCATTTGCGGTGGATCCCAGCCAGTAGTGCAGTCAGAAGTGACTTGACAACTGTTAAATGCTTAGGTTCTGCGTATTGGAAAAGGCTGTGTTCCAGTGGCGGTGCACAAATACACATGCAAGTTAGGATAGGGCAGAGCATGAAGGGGGCAAGAGATGTAGGCAAATGCGTCGTGGGATTCAACCGCCCTGCCCAGCCTCCCTGGACGGATGAGAGCAGCCAGGGGTACAGAGGCGGACTTTGAACCAAGTCCCTGCGTGATTGGGTGACTCCCCTGTCAGGGAGTACAAGGGGGGCTGATGGCAGCGAGGCCGCATTCACGGTACAGGAAAACCTAACGTGCATTGTCAGTGGATGGGCAGCTGGACGCCTTGCGACAGCCGTACGCATGATGCATGATGCCGCTTGCTGCCAGCTGGCCGGAACCTGGGCAGTCTTGGTAACGATAACCAGGCTCACAATTCTCTCAACACAGCGTCATGTCAGCCGTCCATGATGTCCTGACACACAAGCTAGGCGTCACTGTGCAGCGAGCGCGGCTGGCTGCAGAGGCGCGTGCGTGCGTCGACTGGGGTATGCAGTGGTCGGTGGGGAGTGGAGACACCCGCCCGCGCAAGCAGCGCAATGATCACCCGTTTATTGTTCGAACCATCGTCCGTGATTGCGTGATTGCGTGATTGTATGCGTGATTGCATTATTGCATGCATCAACCGTTGTCCCCGCATGCTTGTGCATGCGGCCACGGCTATATCATATCCTTGACACCTTCAACGCTGCGCGCAGTGGGCGCAGGCGCGGCTTGAAATGAAGCACGAAATGAATGACATGATGATATAGCGCATGCATGCAGCAGCGCTACCGTGCGTAAGCGTTGAAATCTGCGCCGCAAGTAAATGAAGCCAAGGAAGGCCATGCATGGCACCTCAAGTGCAGGACTGCGGCGAGTCATCGTGTGACTTGATGCTCTGGCAGGCGGTGCAGAAATGTTGCAGCAGCACGCCAGCAGCATCATGCAGGCCGGCCAAAGCGTAATAGCATCAGGCGCACGTGTGTGCTGCCGTCGGCGCTGTGAGCGTGCTCGGGCGTGGCGCATCCATATAATTCTATGGTGCATGCATGCATGCACGCATGCGCAAGGCAGAGCATGCTCAGTGCACAGCAGTTCTATAAGGGTTCCGGGTGGTTTTGGTCGGTTTAGGCAGCGGTGCATGCGGACGGCGGAACAGAGGCAGGCTGCGGTGACGAGACTCGGGCGCAGCAGAGCGGCCTTCCCCAGCCACACACGCATGCGTTGCAGTCTGCTTCAAGGCACCACACCCTGACCTGCTGGCGCAAGCGTGTTGCCGCTATACTAAGCACGCAGGTGAAAACGCCGCATGCACGGAAAAGACAGGCAAGGCATCCGCGAACAGAGTTCGATCAAACACAAGCATCTGCAGTGACGCATGTTCGTGTGAGTTTTGCGCATTCTTCTGTCGAATGGACAGGTACAGGGTGTCAAGCCGTGTCCAGCGGTTCTTATTGGCAGTATGACAGAGTGCCGGCAGGAGGCTCCGAGCGTAGAAAGAAAAAAAAACAGCACGGATCCAAGACGCCCACTTCAACCTCCCTCGCCGAAGCACCAAGCAGGTGTACACTCCACCACAGGGCAGCGCTCGCGTTAGAGCGCCGCATACCGTGTGGTTCATGGTTCATGGTTCAGTACAAGTTTAGGGGTTAGGGGTTAGGGCTTGGGGCTTGGGGCTGAGGGCAGCGCTCGGGTCAGAGCGATTGCGATCATCCCGTGTGCTGCAATGCGGTGCACAGCGTGGTGCCAGGCGTGGTGCGTGTGGTTGGCAAATAAAGGCGAGATAACGGGCGAGACACGACATCAATATGGCTGGCGGCGGGCGTGTTGCACGGAATATGCGCTGCGCCGGGCAAACAATTCGGGTCGACATGCATGTATACCCATGTGTCGACCGTTATGTGAGGGTGACCACCGGGTTTAGGGTTTCGGGTGTAGGGTTCAGGTGATGGAGACCATCGGCCCGTGATGGAGACCACTGGTCGGTGATGGAGACCACTGGCAGACAGCTGCCAGCGTATGCAAGCAACTCGGGCGTCAGCTGCCAGCCCCAGCATCCGCCTCAACACCACCACCGCCAGCAGCGGTTGGAGGCGCATCGCCCTCGCGGGGGCCACCAGCAACGCTGCCAGCGCACTGCGGGGGGGCGCCATCACCACCACCGCCAGCGCCGCCACTGCACGCGGTCTTGTGGCCCGCCTTCCAGTGCGCCTTCTGGCAGGCGGGGCTGCAGTAGCGCACGCGCTTGCAGCTGGCGCAGAGGCGCAGCCGGATGCCTGGACTCCCGGCCGCAGCGCCGCACTGCACACAGGCACGAGCGCCAGCAGCGGCTGAGCCAGCACCCAGCGCACCCTCATTGGCAGGATTGGCGGGGGCAACCACGCTGCTGCTGCTGGTGCCTGACGCCAGGCCTCTGCTGCTGCTGCTGCTGCTGCTGCTGCTGCTGCTGGCATGTGCGCTTGCTGCTGCTGGGTCCAGGCATGGCGCGCTGCGTGTGCTGTCCTCTACCGTTGTAGCAGCGCATGCACCGTATCCAGTGTCGGCAGCAGTGCTGGTGTTGCCACCATATAGCATGCACCGCTGTGCAGCTGACACCGCTCCTGCCTCCCGCTGCCGCTCAGCAAGCACGCATTGCGATTGCTGCTGCTGCTGCTGCTGCCGCTGCCGATGCCGCTGCCGCTGTTGAAGCGACAGGGAGGGTGTTGGCGCAGGCGGCGGCTGCAAGGGTGATTGCGGCGGAGGCGCAGCAGATGGGGGCGCAGCTGCGGCTGTCGCCCGCATCATAGCCTGCATGCAAACAAAACAAACCCTGGTTGTACGCTCACACTTCACTGCGTGGTCTGCGCAGGCCTGTACGTAGTCACGTACTGGGCGAAGCAACGTCGCTCAGCTGCTTGTTGGTATGTGGCCAGTCATTCCAGTAATGTAATTTTCTGGAGGAAGATCAGAATGAAAACAAACTACATGCCGGAGAATGGAATCAGGGATTTAGTACATGCACATTACTGTCTAACACTTAGCAACTGCTCTGATTCGTTTCAACACAGTACAGTCCAGTACACTCCTACACAGTACATTTTGATACACCTCACCACACCACATCCCACCATGCAACAAAAAGGACTGACCTCAACAGAGCGCTGTGCCGGCTGCACCACCCGCTCTGTCAGCAAAGCGCACATGGCGCGCCAACTGCTGCTGTCGTGATAATCGACCAGCAGATCCACCTGGCGCGAGCCTGGCTGCACGGCGTCAACCAGCACCTCGTACAACGACCGCTGCTGCTGCTGTTGCTGCTGCTGCTTTAGGGCGTCGCCGCTGGCGTTGCTTGCGGTCTCCGCACTGCTTGCCCGCTGGCGCAGCATCTGGATGTGGTCGGTGGCGATTGCTGCAGGCAATGCAGGAAAGTCACTGCAGAGCAGAACAAGTATGCTGACCACTGAATCTATGCAGCCCCCTGCAGGCCTGCTGGCCAGCGCTGCCAGGCTGGACAGCAAGCCGTGTCGCAGCATCAGGCGTATGTTTGCTGCCGTCAGCATCATCGACCCGGGTCTGGTTGCCCCGGGCGCCCCAGGCAGCGTCTGTGGATCACGTACGCGTAAGCAATTCAGGAGGTGGAGCATCCAAAGCGCCGGAAAGTACTCTGTTGATGCCTCGCAGATGTGTGCAGTGACTGCAGGGGTGTGGGGCATGAGGCACCTCGGGAGCCGCTCAACGACCTGCCGGCAAAGCGCGTCCACTGCTGACGGGGCGGAAGTGGCAGCATAGGCCAGGAACAGAGTTGAGAGCAAGCCCAGAGCATGGCGTGCATTCACCAGCTGCGCGGCTTCTTTATACGACACCTCTGCCCGAGCCTGCACTGCGGCTTCTGCGGCGTCCGACTCGGCCATGACCTGCTGCGCTGCACCATGCAGCACGCTCAGTGCACCCTCCGCCTGCAGGGGCTGCAGAAACGGCCACGTGACTTGCTCAGTCCAGGCCTCTGAATCAAGTGTGTCTCTGTCTCCCAGCGAACAATATGTTCCTACATCCGCCAGCTGCAGCAGCAGGTCCAAGACCATGCGTTCGCTGGACAAGCGCTGGACCTCAGAGCTCCCGTCCAGCCTCTGCACAGCCCGCACGGCTGCTGTGTCGAGCCGGATGTCCAGCACGCACCATACGAATCTTGTGACGGTGAAGGGGCGCGCTAGTAGTGTTGTTTCTGATGCGCCCCGAAAAGAAACTATGCGCCCGGTGACTTGCCGAACAAGGCACAGCAGCCCGTCTACCCTTCCAGTGTTCAGCACCCAGTCCAACACCTGCAAGCGCAGATGAGTGTAACAGGCACGAAATACACAATGCTTGTGTGTTAGCACAGGGAGTGAGGGGGGTGTGCAATCAGAACAGCATGCAAGGTTGCCTGCTGCGTGTAGTCTGACTGCGCTCCCCGCCCCCGCCCCCCCCGAAATTTCAGTCACATGCCAGCCCCCGCCCTCCCTCAGGATACAAGAGACTGGCAAGTTGAAAACAAGCACGATATCTCGTGGGCTGTGCCCAGACTGTGCTAGCGGTGTCACACAGGGACAGGGAAAGCACTAGCTAGCCCAGTATTATTAACCATACCGTTTCCATGAGCTCCCGAACGACATCCAGCGAAACGCGAGCAGCGAGGCTGACAAAGCACGAGCAAGTCAGGATCTGTAGCAGCCTCTCCAGGGCTGTGTCTTCTAGGCTTGCAGACTGCGGCCGGTTGCTGAGCCGAATCCTCGCGTATCGCACCAGGCGAGCAAACAAGGCCGAACTGTCCTCATCACACTCGTTCCAGAGCGGTGCATAGATTGCCCTTGTGCCACTGACCAAATCCAGGCTGTCTAGGCATACAATGGCAGCGTCTTGCAGCCATTGCAGGGTTGCACCCCCGTGTGCTGAAGCGTCGGCGGGCCAATTGCCCTCAAGGATTATCTCTGCCAGCAACACAGTCAGCTGCGGAGCTGCGCTTGTGAGCTGGCTTCTGAGAGCCTGCAATTGTTGGGCGTTGTGTGCAGGCGAAGGCGGGGCGCTCCCTTCCGGCAGGCCCTTTCCACACACGTTATGTGTGGCTTCATGCCCGACACGATCATTCACGACCGACACGATCACTTGGTGGAGCTGTGCTATGCTGTCTACCTTGCGTTGCCAGGGCTGCTGTCTGCCAAGGCTGGCCAGCACTGAGTCTACCGCGTCAGCTGGCAGACAGTCGCCCATCTGAGTGCGGCGCGTCAGAAGCCTGACCTCACCAGCGAGCCTTGAGCAAGAGGGTTATGAAATACGTATGACTTGTATGGCGGTATGAGGATGTGACCCGATTTGAGGTTTTCCTAGCGCTTAACAGTTTGACCGATGGTTCTACCCGGGGCTGGCACAACGAGGACTGATGCGCCCGCGGATGCAAGTCAGTAACACGAAGGCACCACTGAACGCGTGCAAAGCATGGTTTGGAAGGGTTCCGATGCAATCAATGTCTGCCAGGTGCGCAAGGCATTCTGATCTGATCTGATTGGTTACAGTGTGGCGCCCTTGTTACCAAGAGCGGGAGACCTCCATGCAAGCATGCATGCATGCATGGGAGCCCATGCCCAACAGGGGACACAGCAACATTCTGATCTGATCTGATTGGTTACAGTGTGGTGCTCTTGTTACCAAGAGCGGGAGACCCCCAGGCAAGCACGCATGCCTGCATGGGAGCCCATGCCCC
>BDDA01000632.1:0-23371 GCA_001662385.1 Chlamydomonas asymmetrica
CCTTGTCGGCTAGCTTGACCTCCTGCAAGCAGACTAGGTCAGGGCCACCACAAACAACATCCAAGGCGTGCAGCAGTGCCGCCACCTTGCGAGGGGCCCCTTGGTGTAGCTGACGCCGTTGAGCAGGTCCACGTTGTACTCCAGGGGGGCAGCAGAGCCTGCAGGGAGGGCGGTACATTAAGGCGGTACATGCATGTGAATGACGTACAGCAGAGCATCAGTTGATGATTTCAATGTACCCCGTACGTGTGCTGAGTGGTGCGCAGGCTGCAGTGCACTGGAGTGGCACAACGCCGCATGATGCAACGCGTCGGCCGCCACAGCCTGCGTAACAAGACACGGCATGCTTACTGCAGCCGCACAGTGCACAGCGGCGCAGTACTTGCAACGCGTGACGTGGCATCCTGATGCGCAGCACGCCCTCGCATTCCTACTCCACGAGTTTATGACCACAACACAAGCCACGGACGGCGTTGGTTCACAGCAAAGCAGTTTGTGCCACAGTCCAGGTCCAGGTAACAGCCTTGGCCAACGTCCAAGGGCTTGTGCGGGCCCCTCTTCCCTTCGGCCCCCTTTCCCCTCTCCCCATTGACCCGTTGCCTTTATCCCCTTTCCCCTGACCTGTGGGTATCTCCACCTCCCCCTCCGTCACGCCCGGCCGGCAGTGGAGCGCCTTTTAATCATTCATCGTGGATTTAAAGCAAGTCCAGTACACTGCCGGGTGGGGTGCACACGCACGCAGCATACCCGTCACATAGCGGGCATGAGTTGCCAACGCACAAGCCGCTCAGGCAAAGGGGTGAGTGGGCATGCGCAAACGCATGGACAGTCTGTGGCCAAGCGCTACTGCAAAATGGGCACTGGGCTAGGCACGTAACCGGCAAACAACAGAAGGCAGTAAATTGCGGTACTGCCGTGCGGACAGGTGGTACGAGAACAAGTAAATGTGGTTGGTGTTCATGCGCAGGTGCACAGGATTGCGTTCACCGTGCTTGCAGCCGCTGGCAGCGTCATCCCACCCATCACCGTGCCTATCATAACCCCGCATACAACACAAACCATGAGTGACAACACAGGCCTGTGTAAGAGGTCGTGGTGGTGAAACCGTCAATCGTTGTGCTTGGGGTTGTGCTCGCGGCTTTGCCCACCACTACGAAGATGGCAATGACAGCCACCAGCACCAGGAGACAAATAAATACGCTACAGATGATGATGGTGCAGCCTCTTGATGGAGTCGGGCACTTCATTGCAAATTCCAGAGCACGCTTCCAACGCTTCCTGCGTCACCATTGGGTAATAGCATGCAGTTGATGAGCTGACTGGACAGCGCGGAAGTGTGAGGAGCATGCGTGACCCAGATCGCAGCGCTGACAATGCGCCTACGATGACAGAGCAGCTGTTAGGGAGTCACCTCAGCCTCCGGCTTCACCAGGGCCTTCACATGCACAGTTTGCGTAATAGGCATCTGGCGTTGCTCAGCAGGAGCGTATGTGCAATGCAAAGCAAGCAAGCAGTCGCATCAGCAACGCTGTCGTCAACAACACAGGGCCAACTGTGTCAACTTGCTCATAAATGCACGCACATACGCACGCACGCACGCACGCACGCTGTCATACGCACGGAGGTGTTCAAGCAGTGCAGGCAATTTGCTGCGCGACGCGTGCTCCAAACGCACTGCAATCCCCTCGACGAGTCCTGGGCTGCTTGTTTAGTTGGCGTACTTGGAGAGAGTTGGGTGTGTAAAGACAATTGACAGGCGTGCCAACTTGCATGGAGTTTCGTGCATCATTTGCTCAACTCTAGTATTGTAGCGGTAGGCTTTGTAGAGTATACTGAATTCCGATGAGTCATCTGTCAAGCCAGTGCTACAACGGCCGGCGCTCACACACACATTGATTGGCACTGCATGAATGTGAGGATAAGTGCTCCAAGCTTCCTGACTCAGCCCTGTACAAATGACTGTTCGGCCGCTGCCCCTGAGCTACCCAACAGTGCTGCTGTCAGGACCCGAGGTCATGTTTCAGGCAACGCAGTGCACCGACCTCTGCGGGGCGAGTTTGTCAAATACCGCCAGGCAGGGCCAAGCACATGCGGGGGTCAAGCAGCAAGAACCTTGGAAGCTTCTGGTGTCTGCCCTTCGTGGCTTAATGCTGCCTTGCGCATAACACACATACGGCAGCAGTGCGTATGCGTGTACTACACGCGCCTGTAATGGACCCGACCGTATCATGGTACTGCTTGCAGTCACGCACGGCAGCAGGTGGGCACACTGCCGTGGGCGAGCATGCCGCGTTTGACAGCACAGTCCGCTTAGCACCAACAAGCGAATACGCTGGCCTCATGTCAAGTCAAGTCTCACGAAGTGACTGCCACATTGCCCTGACTGCATCACGCTCTCCGCACGCATGCATGCAGGGTGAATGGCCTTGGATGCATGGATGCAAGGGGCGATGGTGGGCGAGGCTCCCAATACCACAAGAGCGATTGCGATTGCTCACTCCTACTGCGGCTGACAAGCCACCGCCACATTGAACCAGAAGGACGAGCCAGTGTCAACGATGCTATGCACCTCACAGCCATCAGACATGATCAGCACATTTTTATTCAGCACACTCCCCCACCACCTGCAGTAGGTTCTCTGGTAAGGCAGACACGCGATGACATGTGCAGGAACCATGTGCAGCAGAAACAACAAAATCAATCTGTTCAGCCTGCATAGGTGCGTCAGGGCCATGGCAGCACGCAGAGCGTTGCCCGCTGCTGAATAGCGGGGGCTGCATCATTCGCTGTTGGTGTACAGTGTTCGCTGCTGTCAGTGCCTGTAGCGCTGACGCCGGGCGCTGGGCAGCAGCGCACAAAACCGCTGCAAGTCCGCCGGCTGCATGCCCGCATGCAGGACCAGGCGATGAAGGCAATTAGAAGAGGCTCACCAACCTGGGCGCGTCAATGCCATGCTTGTGAGGAGGTGCGCTCATCTAGCTCATCAGCTACGGTAAAGCTCGCGTATGCGACGGTACGCTAGGTGGCAGGTAGGCTGAGTCGTGCCGTCATCACGCACCAGTGCAACACGCACCAGCCCTAGATAACAGTATAAATGCCGCCAGCGGCGGCTGGCTAGCAACTCGCATACAAGCTGGTACGAGATAGCATACCACCTCAGGGCTGTTCACAGGCGCTCGCCGGCAACCGAGCATAAAAAGTAAAAAGACCCCAACCGACACATGCAATTATGTGGAATGAATGCACTAGATCACTGGCGGGCAGCATGACATGCGGTGGTGGAGTAAACGCAACAAGGTGCTGCTGAGGCAAACATGCACACGAGTGAAGCAAGCGTACTGCTTTCGTTTTCACCACTCCTTTTTCGCCACCAGCAACACGCCAACACACAGCGCCTTGCTAGCCTCACGCACCCTGGCTCATCCGCCAACCGCCTCCCATCTGTCTTGCGGCCCTCCCTGGCCCGCCTAGCGCAACCAACTAAACCAACCAGCCCGCACACCGACCGCTATACCATTTGAAACACACGCGAGCACCCTGCCCTTTGTCACCTAGCTAAGTAGCACCCTTGCACGCCCTCCCCCCCACACACACGCCCAAACGCTACCGGGAGAACGCTATTGGTGATGTGTCAGTGAAATGGTTACTGAACAATCTGCACATCCTGAAGGTGTGGTGCAGCCTGGCACGCAGCAGCCAACTGCCTCACGGCTCCCTCTTCACAGTTCTGCACATCGATGCAGCGCAGCCCCGCAAGGTGCGTTGAGGCCCGCAGCGCGTCACACAGCGCCGTGGCATCAGGAACGCCATTGCGATACAGAGCAGGCGACGCATCGAATTCCCAGCCTGCGTAGGCATGACAGGGCCGTGGCAGTGCGCAGAGCGGTGCCCACAGCGGGCAAGACGGAGCGGCAGCATTTGCTGTCAATGGTCAGCTCCTGATGCGTTGACAGGTGCCGGGCGATGGGCAGCAGCGCGTAGAACTGCTGCATGTCTGCCAACTCAAGGCCCGCCACCCGCAGGCTCGTCAGGCTGCTTATGGCCGCGCAGGAAAGCAGCGCACAGGCTACCACTTGCAGCCCAATGAGACGTTGCCCACATGACATGCCGCCAATGTCAATGTGGCAAAGACGGCCCAGGTTCGCGGTTGAGTTGTTTGCAAACAGCTCGACGAGCGGGCGCACCCCAGCTTGGTCCGTCCATGGTTTGAGGCAAGTGCATGGCTGTCAAGCTGCTCAAGTGCTTGGCCTGAAGCGCTGACGCAAACGCCGTTGATGCGGGCCCGGACAGGTCCTGAAACCACACGCCCAGTGCTTGCAATGCACTCAGGCCAGTGGTGGACGCCAACATGTCAAACACCTCCGCGATGTCCACGTGCGGGCCGGTAATCCTGGGCAGGCGCAGCTCCGTCAAGCCATACAGGTGGCTGCTGCGCTGCAACATCTCCGTAATAGCCGCGCCCGTGTCTACCTAAACATAGTCCATGTTCAGGCTGGTGAGGCGGAGGTGCGTTGCGTTGGTGAGAACGCGCACCACACGCGTTGAGTGTAAGTCGGCAGCAAAGCACCCTTTGAGGGCCAACTTACGTAGCCTGGAAAGGCGGGTGTGTTGAAGTAGACTGCAGAATATAGTCAATGGCAGAATATTGTCAATGGCAGGCGACCCAGACAAAGGCATTCGATCCGGGTTCAGGCTGGTGAGGGAGGATATGATGTGAGGCACTGATATCATAGCAGTCCAGCCAGCATAGCCGATGCAGGGCAGATCCATGCGCTGAATGCACGACAGGTGCGTGGCCGCAGCAAGCGACGCTGCTAGAGACTGCCAACCGCCTTCTGTGAAGCTATCTCCTGCCAGATCCAGCCGTGTCAATCCTGCGAGGTGGGGCGAGCTGAGCAGCGCGTTGCCAAGCTCCTCGGCCTGTAGGTCCCTCGTAATGCGATTGCTAATGCCCCAACCGCTGAGGTCCAAATATTTGAGGTTGGCCAGGGCTGGACAACGCAGGGCACGCAGCACCGTGATGGTAAGGGAGGCCTGCCTGTCACCGCAGACTTCACCCCACCGCAAGGCCAAGGTGCGCAGGCTGGACAGCTTAGGTATGAGCGCAGCCAGCGCTGACACGCAAGCGGCCTGCGTTGCAGCGCCGTAATCTCGCCATTCTGCGAGGTCCACGCGAAGGTGTGTGAGGGCGGTGTGAGCGTGCGTGCTGCTACGCAAGCAGGCAAACGCGGCTGAGGCTGCCTCTGTGGAGGAAAGGTCGCGCCTGTTCAGCTCAACATTGCCGAGGCGCGTGAACGAGGCAGGGAGCAGCTGACCAGCACTTTGATTGGGTCAGTCAGCGCCGCTGCCGGTCAGCTGCTTTGTCAGGGCGCTGCTTCGCATGGCGGTGACGCCGTGCGCGTAGCAGTCGCGCCAGCGCCTGCACACCAGCTTCACGCCCTTGTTCACGCAGTGAGGAGCGAGGATGAGCTCCACTACCTCATTCGGTAAGAGGCTGAAGGCATGTGCGGCGGCCTCGGCAGCGTCCAGCTGCTCAGCGTGTGATGCTGAAGCGCCAGCTACCATGATGTTGTACGTGGCTGCGTGCGGTGTGCGCTGGTGATAGGCAAGGGCCAAGCGCGCGCGTGTGCAGGTTGAGGCAAAGCTGTCGCCTGCATGCGAGCGAAAGCGGTAAGTGCAAGCAGGGTGGCAGCAGACGCGTTGAGCACGGCGTGCAGGGGTTGGCGCGGAACGGGGGTGGGGGTGCACGGCACTCGTGAGATGGGGAAGAGGGGGAGGTACACGCCTCAGGCGGTGTGCACGTGCTGCTTCAAACATGGTACTTTGGATAGGTGCGAATAACGCAATAGATGCGTGAGCTTGGGCTTGGGGGTACTGCAACCACTAAAAGCAGGCGCATTTGCCTGGCACACTGTGGGTCAATCGTGTCACCGTCCACATGGACGTGATGGTGCGTGGGGTTCATTGATGGGGCTGCAGGGTTCAGTGCAGTGGGCGGATGGGGGCATCCATGGGCAGGACCAGAGAGCCACCGAGAGTATCCAGCTGCGCATTACAACACGCCTTGCTCAATACAGCATTGGGAACAAATCACTTGCCACTCCCCCCCATGCTCCCTCCCGATACCTCCACCATCTACGACATCGACCTGCATGCTTTGCCATGAAACCACCACTCGAAAGACAATTGCATGCGCTAAGACATACCGCATTGGGTGTGTGCTAAGATGGGTGAGGTGGCGTGGGGCCACGCATCGTAATTCCCGTGGGGCCGTGCACACACACCACTCACATGCCAGCAGTGCCTGTGTGACGCTGCTTCACCACCCCATACCGTGCTTGACTTGATTTCATAACGCCAACCCTCGTCAGGGATGTGTTCAGCAGCATGTATGCGTAGTGATATGACAGTTGCAAGCTTTGTGGGGGCAGGTAGCACAGGCATAGATTTAGATTTTTTAGATTTTTTTACATTGGGAGCTTTCTAGCCGAGGCCGACACTCCCCTCATCAGATGAGGACAGAAAACTCTCGCAGGTGCGAGTCAAGCAAAGAGGCAACAACAGGCCAATCACTGAACGCGTTAAGCCAAGGTTAGGATATGATCCATTGCGATAAGCATCTGACACATGCACGAGGCACCAGGCATAGACGCAATTGCAGCCACCACTGTGCACCAGATGCATTTGGCCGGCAGCCTCCCCCGCCTACAGCTGTATGATCCTTTGCCCCTGCTGCCATGCAGGCGCAAGACGTGCACGCGATACAACCTATTTACCTATTACCCTGGTGGGCGCAGGGGCCCCCAACACTCCACGCAAGAAAGGCTCAGCAGTGCCGCAAGCATGCACTGGCTGTCACAGCGCTGACACTCTCGGTACTCCTGCTGCGGAATTCCTCATGCTTGCTTGGGGAACGATCCACACCCACTTCGCATAGACTGGGGTAGGCACATGCGCGCACATGTGCTGTGTGTGCTGAGGCCTCCCCTGAGCATTTTCGGCTGACACCCGCTGGCTGCGGCACGATATCACCATCTGTACAACACCAATGCTCTTCCACCACAAACTGCACAACGCCCATGAAGTCGTTACCGTGACCTCACCAGGCCCTGACAGGCATCTACTATAACTACAAGCACGTGCGGGCAGCCGGCACACGCTCACGCACTGCATGGCGCACGAACATAGCTGGGCAAAGTGTTGCCCTGCCCAGCTACGTTCGTGCGCAGGTGTGCAACACAAAAACTGCGACGATGGGTAAAGTGATCTGCACTGTATGACCAGCCTGCCCCAGCTTGTTTTGGCGTGCACTTGGACTCATCGTAACAGCTTCTGCACCAACGCTTGTGACAGCTGAGTGTCCTGCATGCTGAGTGATACCATTCCATGAGCCGTGGGCATGCAACAACTGTATATGAGCCAGGGCTGCCTGAACTTGTGGGGGGGCCGTGGGCGGGGCCGCAAACCAATCAGCAATGCTTGCACCCCGAGGAAACCCTGAACACCGCAGTTGCAGCGGGACGCCTGCTGCCAGGTGGGAGCAGTGGACCGCCCGCGTCTGTGGAGACCAGCATGTGTGCAAGCGATACGCAGCTTACGCACGGGTAATGCGTAGGCTTTACTGCGGTGAGCTCACTGGTTGCTGAGCACCAGGCAAGCACCTGCAACAAGCAATATGCAACATGATGGCGCTGGCGCACGCGCCGGACAGACACCTCCATGCACCTGTCCCACATGCACATATGAACATGTGCGGTACTTTTCAGCCCAGGGCCACCACAAGCCTCATGCGCGCTTCGTCTGCACTGAACCCTTCCACCGCGTGGCGGTGTGCATGTGTGGGTGTAGGCAGCAGCGTGAGTGATTGGCGTGTGTGCTGCCGACAGTGCGTGCGTATGTGAGCATATGGGTGGGTGGCCAACACCTGCCCCCGGTTGCTCAGCCTGCCCACCAGCCGTGCCTGTGTTATTGCCCCAGACTTCTGGGCATACATGCTGCCTGCGGGCGTTTGGGGCATGTCCACCTCCAAGACTAATGGTGCTTCTGCGCACGAGTATGCTGCAAACCCACAACTCCACTTCACAGGCGTTCCGAACTCACCTTAGCCTCCTTAACAAATATGGCACGTTTCTGGCACTCCATTTACAGAGCTTGTTTCGGACAGCTTGCTCAAGCAAGGCGATGTCTTGGTTGCACACACTTCAACCGGAAAAAGTACTGAAAGACTGAGGTGATGAAAGGTGAAGGCTTGATTGTGTGGTGGATATATCTGTGAGGAAGGTATGTAGCAGTTTGGAACCGTTCGGAACCGGACCTTTGTGCCCAACAACAAGGCTGCTGCTGCCGCTGTGTCAGCTGATGCCTCCTCATTTCACGCCTCAACGCGTACTCTTACTGTCTGAAACTGACTGGGGTATCCTGTGACTGGGGTTTCATAGGCCATGAACCTTCTTGGTACTGCTGATCGTTGCATCGACACTCGTAGATGTATTACTTTACAGACCTGCAAACCACAACAGCATACAAGAGGTGCACAGTGGTACCAGGCGGCCTAGCCTACAGCTTGTGTGTCACACACAATTCAACTGCCCATCGGAGCAACGCGGACTTCGTCGCGGCTTGCTGGGACAGTTGCTTGTATGGTGTTGACATTGGTAGGACTTCATATCGCGGCGATGCACAGCTGTCTACTTGTCTGCAGTGCCGTGAGTCAGTGGCATTGTACGTGAAGGGCGCCGAAACGAAAGCGAAGAGTAAACAGGAGCTGAGGGTGGGAGGGAGAATGCAATTGCCCTCGCATGGTCTTCAACGAGGCACAAGCATATTGTAAATGGCAGGCAATTGTAAGTCTCGAGGCAGCGGCAGTGGCTGTCACATTGGGGCGATTGGCTGAATTCGTTGTGGTGCCACGCAGCAATTATCACCACCAGCATTACCAGCAATTTCCAGCACCACCACATTTATCTCAGGAATAGCACACACACTCTGCTGGCTACTGACCTGAGGCAGTATATTGCTTTGTGCACCAGTGTCCAAGTTTGTACGCGCCTAGGACCGCTTCACCCGGAGGAGTAATAAGAGCAGTAAGTGCAGTAACATACAATGCCTGGTGCTTAACGATCAGGGACCAAGCAGTGCCTTTGTAAATAACTGCTTCCACATCAAGGCTGTCTGCCCTGGGTTGCGCCATACATCTGCTTGCCGTACGGTTTGGCAGACCACATCACCGTTATGCTGCAGGCGGGATGGGGTGCTGCAGGCGTTTCAGAATGCTCTGGCTAACGCTATGTTGACTGGCTGCAGACTGCGGCAGTCGAACATCCTCCATATTGCTTTTGAAATTTGATGGCTATGTGTGCGCAGGCCATGATGCTGGCTTCTGCTGTCTATAGTGCCTGGCGAGCAGCAGCCGTCTTAACGCTCATAATAGCAGTCAGTGTGGTGTCAGCCTTGCAACAAGATGGACTGCTGGAGGATGTCGACAGTCGCAATTCCCACGTCTCAGCAGTCAATGCCCAAGTCTCATCTTTGCACCTGCAGGGTGCACGCATCCTGAACGTTACAGAGGAGGACTGCATCTACGAATCATACTGGTGCGTAAAGCCCCTCATGTCTCTGGTGCAGCAAGTATGCCCGACCCCAGAGGTTTGATTGGCCTGCAGCCCTGGGCTTTGCAAGCGTCCTGGAAGTGAAATTGCGACTGGAAGTTGCGTGATTCCAATGGTTTCCTGAACGCACGCCTGCAGGTACGTTAATCTGCAGCAGGCCAAACTGTCAGTCCCATTTGTAAGCGACGGCGGCGGCAGCCAATCCACAGGCAGCAAAGCCGATGGTTATGTCAGGACTAGCTTCTTCTGCCATGCAACGGGTGACTATGGCCACTTTGAAGGCTTCTTTAGCGACCATGGCAGCAACACAGGCCGGGCGAGCAGGCAGTCTGGCCTGTTGCTCACCGTCCCCGAAACCGCGCAACTCGTGGAGGGGAAGGGTACAGTGGCGATGGAGTTCGAAAACGGCTGGGAAGGGTGGACGTGCTCTGCTGGAAGTGCAGGGACGTGTCAGGACCTGGACACAGTTCCCCCACTGGCCTTGACGCTGGATGTCAAGTTGACATGTCCCACTGCTTCCATCAGGAGGTAAGGTGCAATTACTAATGTTGCCGTTACCACACAAGGCTGTTGTGTTGCACGAACACCTGGCAACAGGAGTGCCAAAGCCTGGATGCCTACACCGCTTGCTGATGTGCCCGTGGACATTGCTGTCGCACACTGCCGCCGTCCACTGCCGGACGCTGCTGTCCACTACAGACCCTGCATGCATTTGCAACTCGAGGTCACTTGCCCACACAAGTGTCAGCAACAGTCCTTAAGCTTTGAACGCCGCACTATATTGTAGCGACCTCCGTGTGTGCCAACACGGAGGCGCTTGCTGGCACTGATGAAGTGTGACGTTGGCGTGTGACGTATGAGTTCTGCCGAGTGTCGCACTTAACGCTTCCCTGACGTGTGCCCTGCAGGTCTGACACTAGCACCGCTGATGATGACACACAGCACCCTGGCAAGGCGTCCTGCACAGTCCGCGTTTCTCGCGACGCCCCCTTGGCCGGCCTGTCCCTCAGCGCCAGCCCAGCCATCCCGCAGCTGCGGTTTGCACTCTCACCGAGCTCACTCAAGGAGATTACCTTCTCCTCCTCGCCTGCGTCAGCGCAGCAGGAGCACGCCCCACTGGAGGCCGCTGGGGAGGCTGACGCGTCTGACGTTGTGCGCAGCAGCAGCGCATACATGCGCAACGCCGATGCCGGCGCCTCTGGCGGCGCTCTCCGCTCCTCTAGGTGCGAACATGCATGGTTGGGGTGCTTGTTTTGGCCTGTGCCCAATTTATTGACCAAGCAGGATTAGGTTTGATTGGTAGTGCAAAGCACACACGCGTGGGACATGTGCATAATCAGCACCTGGTCACCATCCTGCACACACGGTGAACCTGACTATGGGGTGTTGTAATGTCGCGGGTTTTATGTGCACGCAATAGCAAACGGCAGACATGTGGTGGACGTTCGGAGTGTTCGGAGGCCTGAGAATATAGCCATGCAGGCGCCATGCAGGCACCAGGCATACTGACGAACTCACATGATTGCCCCATTGACCACACATCCGCATGTACAGTTCACGCCATCTGTGTGCGAGCAATAACACTGTCTATTGTTCCCTTCTCTGGTCGAAATGCAGGCGATTGATGCTTCAGCGCTGAGCGACACCGATTGTTCACGCGCAAACCTGCGGCCCGGGGCAACCAAGGAATTGTTAAGGCGGTAGGATGTAATAGTGGTACACCCTAAAGCACCGGTACCCTCGTTGACTCAACCTCGTGTACACGGATGCCGACAACGGCAACGGTCTTTTCACACTGAGCTTTTTAGCCACGCCGCATGCAGCCGAATCATTTACAGCTCGCAGCCATAGGTAACGCGAGCTGGCGCTACGCGTCAGGCGCGAGCGCTGTCCACATGGTTGTCAGCTGCTGGTCATACTCCTGTGCTGTTATGTCCGGCGCGGGCGTCGCCACCACCTCCACCGTGACCTTGGCGGCGGAGGGGGCAGTGAGGGCAGCCACGCACACCGCCGCCACATCGGCCCGGCTGATGGTCTTGCCCGCTCCCATTGTGTCGCCTTGCCCTGCGAGCAAATGCATGGTACTGTATCATCAAACCGCCAGGCTGGCCATATGGCACCACCGTGCCATGTGTTTCCAAGCATAGCACATGCGAGTGTGTTACTGTTACAGCAATATGAAGATTTATCAACTGCATTGTTGAATTGGCCTGGCGACACTGCACTGCTTCTGGTATCGTGGTTGGTTTGGTAGCGCATGGCCACCCGGGGCGGTGCACTGCGATGGATGTGCTAAGGGTTTGCAAGACTGGGAAAAGGTAGCGAAAGTAGTGGGGCCCCTCGTGCATTGTGTACGCTGTGTTATGGAACCCATGAACCCCCCCAAACTCCTTGCTGTACAGTGATACGCTGCCGTGCCAGCACGCGAAGCTTCCAGCGTTCTGGAAAAATGGACGTTCATTTCCACCATCAGCCCCACTGATTCTGCGGGCTTTTCTTGCGAACGGCACCTTGTGATTTTGTGCACAGTTGTAATGCGTTGTGTATTGTGGTCATGCTAATGTTTTGTTCTGCACTTCCGCCGAACGACTTATCCATGCACACAACACTCTTGAGGGGGGCTGGGCTATAAAGCTCAGAATGCAACATGATGGAACGAACACGAATGCTACGTGCGCAAGTATGTGCTTGCACACACTGCAGCACGCACTGTTCCCCTGCACCACTGCAACCTTGTCTGTAGGCGTGCGATGGTGTGCACATGCGCTGCATCACTCTCTCACGCCCCTGAGCAGTTGCCGCCAATGACAATTGCTTCTTGCTTGACAGTTGACGCATCCTCCCCGCGCGTCATCATGATTGCTGTGCTCATCCATGAATGGCCTGATCGGCCAATCAATCACTCCTCCCCACCCCCCATGCACTGCTGTAATTGTTCTCCCACATCCATGAACGAACGGCATGATTGCGGCCAAGATGATGTTAAGTTCATGAATCAGTCATCTGACATGCAGAGGATTGGGACACTTAACCCGCAACCCACCTGTGATGAAGGTGGCCTTTCCGCCAGGGCCTGATGTCAGTCCTCCCGGCCGCACAACGGTGTATGTCACACCGCTCCTGCGTAGCGCTTCCTCACCTGCGCAAAACACACAAGCCGAAGAGCACGGAAAGATGATGGTACATACAGCGGTGCTTTGCGAAGAGCGTATGCTGACCTGCCAGGACGCTGGAGTGGTACGTAGTTACGCACCAACACGCGGTGCTGTACCTTTGAACTTGGCGTCCATCAGCCCATAGCGGATGTTGTTGAGCATGAGACGTATCGGGTTCCACTTGTTCTTTGGTGTCACAAGCATGGACGTGATGAGCACGACACGCTCCACCCCTTCCTGCTTTGCCGCAAGCGCAACATTCTCCACTCCCTGTTGGCAGAAGCAAAGCGGTTTCGAGCTGCATCCTCAGCCATGGGGGCATAATACAGGGCAAGGGCTTCTGCCAGACACAGCCTGCATGGTGCTGCTTGCTCACGGCCATGGCGCTTGCCCAGCAACGGTCAGAACCGGTCAGAACCCTTGTCGCCATACCTTATGGTCCACTGCATCGGCGGACATGTAGCCCTTTCCAGAAGCTGCAAAGATAACTCCTTTGGCACCTTTAAGCACCGTGGACAAACTCGCCTGTGTGCGACATACGAAGAGTGTCAACTGTGGCAGCACGGTGCGTTGCCCACTTGAGGAAGAACTCGCAAGTGTTTTGAATCTCACCGTATCCGATACATCTCCAGCTACCACCTCCACGCCCTCAGGAAACGTGTCCTTGTATTTGAGAGGGTCTCGGACAACCGCACGGACAGTGACAGAGGCAGCAGCGAGGCGCTTCACACACTCAAGCCCAGTACCACCGCCCGCCCCCAGCACTGCATATATCGACATTGCCGTGCGCAGTTCCGCAAGTGCACACAAGCCAGGCTATTGCTCTTGAGGCACCAGTTATGCTGACCGCAATCGCCCTGCACAATGATGCAGCCGGTTGGATTTCTTCCTGTGCGCTGCAACCGCAACCGTGGTACGTTCTAACAAGGCAAGAGGTTTCCGGATGCGAAGTGACGTGTAATCCTTGTTACACTCCCCCTTTCCTAGCTGCGAGAGTCCCGCGAGCTGGAGGGATGCTTCGGTGTGAGCCCTCCTACAGGTCTTATGATTTTGCCTGCTACGGACCAACCCAAATCCGTACTCACAAACCTTCGCCGTTGCCGGGGATCGAATTCCCGACCTGTCGGTCTTTGGGAACCTAGCTCTGAACCACTCTAACAAGGCAAGAGGTTTCCGGATGCGAAGTGACGTGTAATCCTTGTTACATACGTGTTGTTGGGAGGTGGTCAGGTGGCGCACTGATGGCAATTGTGTTGTTGGATTTGGAGGTTCTGGATGTCCAAGCATGACCCAACCACACTACTACTACCTCCCCATTCTCAAACCATAACGCAAGCGATGGCCTGAGCATTGCATGCTCTGATGCTGAGCTAGGTGTGCACGCAGGGCCGCCAGGTGCGTAGGCAGTAGTGTGCTTGTGACTCATCGTATACGCGTGCGCATGAACGTGCGCGCAGAAGCCTGCTTAGCGAGCGCTGGGACACGTCCGCACACATGGACAGCACGGCCCCACACGGCACCACAGTGTATGGCCCCACGGGAAACTCATTTGAAAGCGCTGCCAGCAGCTTTGGGATCGCTGGCTGGCCGTAGGCGCCCCAGCGATCGCTGCGCACCGCGCATTGAGCGGGTCAGCCGTCGCTGCCGCTCTCGTCGTCTTCGTCCCCGTCGTGGCCGGCGAGGTCTGAGCGGGTCAGCGCCTTGACGTGCTCGTGAGGGTAACACCGCCCGCACACCTCGCATGGCGCGTACCCGCCCCCGCCCCTTGCCCCGGTACGCCCCTGCACACCCACACAAGTGCGTCCAAGCCTCAGTATCAACATGGGTATCAGTATCACGATCACAATCACTATATCTTCAGCGCAGGGTGTTGTGGTATCCCAGGATTGTTGCACCGGGTGTTGGGCCGTCAATCGTCATCACAGGGCAATGTGTATGCAACGTAACGCGGCGCCGCAGGCGACCAAGAAGGGCGTGGGGCACAAGCGGCTGGCTGGCTTGTGCTGAGTCCCCCCCCGACGCGCTTCTGCATGCGCATGCAAGCAAGAGGTCCCTCAAGCAACCTTCGCGGTACGCACCAGCTGCTGTCATGATGCACCATGCAGGCTGCTGCTTTCCGTGAATACGGTGTGTTCAAATGCGCACCAAAAATGTTTGGGCATCTTGTTGTACTGGGTGCATACGGAGTCCCCCCCCCCACTACGGTACTCCCGAATGCTTGTGTGTGCGCAGCTCTCACCCGGCTATTGTCATCGCCAGCACTGTCACTGCCGCTGTCTTCGCTGCCGTCTTCGTCGCCAGCACGCGAGCTCTGCTGCTGCGACGGCCGCCCTGCTCGTCCCGCTGCGTCTGTATGCAGCATGGCGAGGCGCTTCAGATAGCCCGACACCTGTTGAGCAGCCCAAGAGAGAACAAACCTTGCAGTGCTCAGTAGCAGGGTAGTATCCAGGGTCGCATTGGCTTAGTGATTGGGAATTCAGAACTTTGTGTGGGCCACAACGGGTGCATGCCCGCATGCATGTGCCATGCGTGCCCACCAGCATTTTTATTGGACAACAAAACACTCAGGCTAGTGTGGGGTGGCCTGGAAGTGTGTCCCATGCTCAGCCGCCCAGAAAATGCGAGTCGCCTTTGTACAATTGTACTGCGAGCCAGTGCATACCGGCCACCGCCCACGTGGGTCACAAGCATGATGTGTATGGATGTACATTCCTGTGAGGCCGTGCAGTGCGCATATGCGTATAGGTGGAACCTGCACCTGACGATCGCGAGGTGACTGGGCGGATCTGGCGGCTACCGCAAAACAGGCGACCGGTCTGATCACCTGAAACGGTGGCTGTAGTAAGCGCGGTCTGTCAGTGAAGGTGCTCCAAATTCTGTGTGCTGGTCTAACGGCGCTGAAGTTGAACAGTGTCAAAGGCTCGGTAGTGAGGGGCACCCCAGCCCCGCACGATGTGTTTGTGGAAGTGTGCTTTATGCGATGATGTGGCAGCTTGCATGAACCGCACATTACATGCGGCATTCCATGCCTTCTGCTGGGCAGCTTACCTCCTCCTCCCGGATCTCCCCCGGAGGTCCAAACTGCACCAGGGAGGCTCGCCCCACGACCGCACCCTCCTTCAAGCACACCAGCGCTGCACGGCATGGCAGCGCCCACCGCAGCGGTGGCGAGGAAATCAGCGAAGGGGCCACGCATGAGGCATGCGAATGTGCTACAGGGTAAGATTCAAGACGGCATGCGCATCGCAATCACATCCTACAGATAGGTTGATGACAGCGACCCGCATCCAGTGCCCCAGCCCCCCAATGCATCCTTCACATGTGCGGGTGTGCGTCCACTACTCTACTCGCATGGCCATGCATCAGTCACGCTGAGCCCGCATGGGCGTCCGTAATTCACAGTCTCTTGCCCGCTAACCTGGCAATGAGGGGACACCAAGCTGGGAACGCAGGGGGCTGCTCTTGTGGACAGGCACGCGCACGAACGTGGTCCCCAGAAAGCGGTGTGCCAGCGCCGCCAGGCACTCATCCAGCTCAGCACACACCTGCACGTGCGCAGAGGGGCGAAATCTAGGACCATACCGCCGTAATTTTACCGTGCTGTGCTGTGTGTTGGAATGCAAGCGCAACTTGCCTCGAGCCCAGGCACGCTCAGATGGCACACGCAGTGCCCCCCTTGGTGCTCCACAAGCCCCTGCACAGCAGCAAGAGGCAGTTGAGAAGCGTTCAAACGTTCCATCACACAGTGCAGGCCAGAAGATGGCTCCAGCACGCCCTATGCACGCAGGTGTTAAGGCGTTGCACCGGGCTTACCATAAGCTTCCCCGGGTCTGCAGCCAGCAGCTGACCTCTACCTTGACTCTGCAGCCCTGCTTTGCGGCGAGCCTCCGCCTGCATCTGCTCAAGTCGTTGCCTGCGAAGGCTGGCCAGGTGTTCTGCAACACCCACGTAAACCGAAAAGCTTTGGTGCAAGCATGAATGTGACAGTCCCGGCTGTGCGCCAGCTGACCACGCGCACCATGGGCAGTGCAACAGCAAGCAGCATGTTCTGATGAGCAGCACACTTTACCAGCCTCTGCATCGTCCGTTTCATCCAGGTCGTCAGAGGTTTCCTGCGCTTGCTGCGCTGTTCCGTGCGGCAGCAACACGGGGATTGCGCGCTGCTGCAGCTTGAGCCGTTTCGTTGATATGTCTACCGACAGCAGCTTCTGCTTAAGCTCCTCTGACCGCTGCTCGTTCCTCAGGTCCTCTATGCAGCACTGCGCTAACGCGGGGTCGTCGGCAAACTCTGCGGGGTCAAGCGGGGGAGGGCCGCAATGGGAGGCTACGGGCCGCTGCGGCGGACAGCCACTGCAGTCGGCCGGTGAAGAAGCTATGCAGCTCATGGCAGAGGCAGTTATGTGGTGAATGCTCGTATTGCAAGGCACATGTGGCAAGCCTGCACGAGCTTTTGGTTGCGCTGCAGACAATGTGGATGCGCTGTCCGTTTGCACGGTTGATCCCCATTCAGAATTGATGCCGGCAGGGCATGTGCACAATGCCACAGCGATCCGCATGCAACGCATTGATAACCATGTCGAGGACAGCGGCTCATGGCTGGGCTCATGGCGGGGTGTCAGAGGTTAAGACTTAAGACTGGCCAAGCAGTGCATTGACGCGCACTGACTCGCGCCACTCGCCGCAACCCAAATAATGCTCCCACAAACCGCAAGACCAACGCACTCAGTCTGTTGACAACGAAATCACGAAATCAATCCTTGTGGGCACGTCCCTTGCGTGTGTTGCAACAGCCTGCCAAGGGGAACACACAGTGCTGCCGATAGGCACCGAGCCGAGGGCAGGCCGCACTCTCCGCATCAATCCCATCACTCCTTGGTGTCAGCTCCAACCCCCGCTGCGCCTGCTTCGCTCTCCTCGTGTCCCCACTCTTCAGGCCACCATGTGGGACGATGCGGCGTCACCACCACCCCCGCCTGCCCAGGCCCCGGCGCCGCAGCTACGGTGAGCCTCTGCGGGCCGCCCGCTGGTGTCCCTGCTGCTGCTGCGCCGAGCGCGGCCGCCAGCTTGATGTGCACCAGGCCCACGGGGCCCGCCGCCGCACGCAGGTGGCCCACCGCACGCCCCGCGGCGTCCTTGACCTCCATGCCTGCAGCGTCAGGAGGAGTGTAGCAGTGCAGGCATGACACAGCTCAGCAAATAAGGGAGCACAGGGAGTGTAGCAGTACAGGGACTGTAGCAGTACAGGGAGTGTAGCAGTACAGGGAGTGTACAGAGAGCAGAGGACTCGGGGTGTGGTTGGGGCCGGCGCCGCTTGCCCACACTGTGACTTTACGTGACACACCAGTAGCGTACTGCCAATGATGCAGCCAGCCTGCCAAGCGACTAAAACTTGGTCACAAGGGGCAACAAACACACCGAAGGATAACTCACACGCTGAGTGCGATGTGTTTACCTCAAGAGTGTGATGTGTTCAACTCACACAGCAGGGTCGTGCCTCGGGCGGCCTGTTTGGGTCTGGCAATTTGTCACTGTTATACAGCAATTGTACACACCTGGTTGGAGCAGGCCCGCAGGGGGCTCTTGCCCGCCGGCGCCTGGCGGCCCGTCCAGGCTGAGGCTGCAGGGCATGAGCCGGCGCCGGATGACGCCCCGATAGTGCGTGAACGAATTGCGCTCCTGGCCGATGTAGCAGCCCTTGGTGTAGCTGACGCCGTTGAGCAGGTCCACGTTGTACTCCAGGGGGGCGGCAGAGCCTGCAGGAGGGCGGTACATCAAGGCGGCACATGCCATGTCAATCATGTACAGCATAGCACTATCAGTTGATGGATGCAACGGAACTGGTGATCAGGCTGCAGCGCATTGTAGTGGCACTGCACCGCACGATGCAACGCATCGGTCGACACGACATGGGTATCAAGACTTGGCATACTCATGGCAGCCGCACTGCAGCACAGTGCTGCAACACACGGCATGGCTCAATGTGCAGCACACACATCACACTGCAGCATGGACCCATGACCACAATGCCAGCCGCACACGGCGTTGGTTCACATTGAAGCAGTTTGTGCCACGATCCACGTAACACCCTTGGCCAACGTCCGAGGGCTTGTGCCGGCCCCTCTCGCCTCGCCTTCGCCCGCATTTCCCCTCTCCCCATGCACTACGTCCCCTTTCCCCTTTCCCCTGACCTGTGGGTATCTCCACCTCCCCCTCCGCCACGCCCAGCCGGCAGCGCAGTGCCTTGAAGTCCTCCGCGCTACCCGCCACTGAACCTGCGGCATCAGGAAGAGGGATATTCCCGTGGGACTATGCAGTGTGATTCCCGCGGAGCTGTGCAGTGTGCGTATGGACCTGCTGTGTGCACACGTGCGCAGTTTACCCCGTCACATGCCAGGCGCCGAAGCCGCTCAGGTGGAGGAGTGGGTGGGAAAGCACAGACGCAGAGATGGTCTGTCCGACCAAGCACTACCGTAGCATGTGCGCTGAGCTAGGCACATCACCGGCACACAAGGCAACACGTTCATACGGGGGCCTGCCATGCGGATGCGTAGTTTGAAAACAGTAAATTGCTTGGTGCGTCATGTGCAGGTGCGGGCAATTGCTTTTTCCACGCTTGCAGCCGCTGGCCGCGTCATCCCACCCATGACTGTGCCTATCATAGCCCCGCATGCGGTGAAACCACAAATTACAAGGGACGATGCAGTGAGGCTGCGGGAGCGCATGCAATTACGCTTCCCTTGGTCCATGCTACGCGGTACAGGGAGAATGCAAGCCGCAGGGTCGGCAGGGAGTGCCACTGACTGATGCGAGAGCGGAAAGCAGTAGAGGGTCTGATCGCAGCCTGGCACGCGCCTGGCAGCGAAAGGTGTGGCGGGGGTGACGGCGGTGATGATGACGAGGAAGCGGACGCCGCTGACGGCAGTACTGCTCGTAGCCCGAGGCCTGGTAGGCGCGGATCCCGGTACCACGGCGCTGCATGAGCACAGCACACACAACACACGATGCATGTGTCACTGAGTGACATGCACTGAGTGACATGCACTGAGTGACATGCACATGCACAGGCATATGCACACTGCATGGCCCCACGGGAGCCTCTTTTGACACACAACACGCATGCCTCCCAGATCCACTGAGGTGCGTGCAGGTGGACATCGGTACGAGCACTGCCGTAATCAAGCAACAGACAGCCACGCGCACAGATACCAGGGTAACCTGACAGCGCCTACAGGGCTGGATCCAGCCAGGTCATCCTGCCTTGATGATACTACAGGGCAAGGGGTCACAGGCACCGATCCGTACGTCGGATAGTCTCCCTACTGCTGCAGTCAGGCGCGTCAACGCAGCTGGCATGCGACCTGCAGGACGAGTACAGCTGCTCACCGCTTGCTTGCTGCAGCTGCGGCTGCGGTGGTACGCCCCCCGCAGGCGACCACGCCGCCCACACCGCAAACTCCGAGGACGCGTCGCGGATGGTCAGCGGCCGCCGCAGCTTGTACCTTCGGAGCAGACATCACGGTAACAATGGGGCCAGAACGCAGGGTGTATGTAAGGCCTGAGTGTGCCCCCGGCTGTTCGCTGTGACGGACACGAGCGTGTTCACAGGTGGCGACAAGGCACTCGCACCCGCTCCTCCTCCACATTCGTTTTGAGGTGGGAATACTGCAGTGGCCAAACGAGGCGTACGCAGAATGCAATGCTGCTGAGCCGCTGAGGGTAAGCAGTGTAAGCAGCGGCAGCTTGGCTGCCTGCTGTAGCGTGTTTTCCTGATGCATGCAACGCGGTGGGCAAATACTGCTCGCGCTCACGCCAGCATCGGCTATGCCATGCACGCATACCAGTGAGGGCTCCTGGCATTCGCCTGATGGGCGTCAAGTTCGTTGCTTGCCTGCCATGCTTGCAGCAGCCGCGTGCTTGCGTGGTGTGCAGCGGCTACTGGGGGGTTACGGCATCCGGATGCGCAAGATGCGCAATTGCATTGGGATTGTCGCATTACGCCCTTCCGTTGATGTCATGAACATGGCCAATGGTGTTGGGCACACCGCCCAACGGTTCAATTTCACCCGTACCGATTGAGCCACTTGACAGCGTTGTCTAAACCTGTGGTGTCAACCTCCATAAGCAAGCTCGCCGCATCACCTGCATGGGACCAACCTTTGCCACGATCAGCCGCTGACCAACAACACAGACAGGCAGACAGTAACCACAGCCGTGGCCTGTTTTTAAGCCTCCGCACACATACCTGGCTGCTGGTACACGATAACGTCATGCAAGAATTTGCCTTTCGGCGTCAGTATCGTCGCATACACTGGCTGTGCGCCTGCCACGGCATGACAGCCAAGGATACATGTCAGCCAAGTCAATCATGAAAGCTGCACGGCGTAGTACTTGTGGCAAAGACAAAGAATAACAGAACTAACCTGGCTGTTCCAGCGGGCGCAGGTCATTGCTCACCATCCCCTGCAGAACCACGCACATTGTCACATACGGACGCAGGACCAGCAACTTTCGCACCAGACATCAGGAACTGTCAGCCGGCACTCACCTGCAAGAATTGTACAGCCTGCTGTCCCTGCACAGCCACTACCCCACGAGTGGCGTCCAGGCAGGCATGCTGCAGGCCCGCACTGCCGCTGTCGCTCGCCGCAGATGAGGACGCGCAACGCCACTGCTGAATGTATTCTATGCCACATTGCAGGCGAGCATGGAGCAGTTGAAGTGAAAGGATGCGCGCCTCGCAGACTGCACGAGCAACCTGCATCCGTCACTCAAGGTTTCCAGGTAGTAGGCCTGTCACTGAACGCTTATCGCAGCGGTGTTCTTGACAGCTCTGCAAATTTCAGGCAGGAGGGCCCAGCACACAGTATAACCTCTACATCACCAAAGCGGCAAGCTCATGGTTTGGCCGATGTTGGTTTCGCGTCATGCGTTTTGCGCCGCATTGACTCTTCGATAAAGCGTGCTTGAAAGATGGCGCCACACAGTGACTATGGCTGTTGCGAGATTTGAACACCTTTGATGCGCATCCAGGATGTAAGTCAGTGGCGGCACGCTCGGCGAGGTGGTGCTTGCACACTCCCAGCAGGGCGTGGGCGACACAGGTCACGAGCAGTGCTTGCACCGCCTTATGCTGCCGCCGGTAGAAAACCAACCTCAACGGCCAGCGTTCCAAAGCCTTGTCCTCAGCCCATCGCCTATGAGCATGTCTTGCACGGTGATACTCGGCCAGACCCGTTTACATGGCTCAAAGACCCTACCAGGCGCAACCGCACAGTGCTGCAGTACCTGAAGCAGGAGAACGACTATGCGCGGCAGCAGCTCAGCACTGTCTTGCACCAAGGAAGGGAGCTGGAAAAGCAAATTGAGGCCGTCACGTGGCAGGCAGCGCTGCAAGGTGCCGCTGCAGCGGCAGCCATGCCAGTCAGCAGCAGCTCTGCACCTCAGGGAGGGCAACTGGCGTCAGTCTACAGCTCCTACCAACTCGTAAAGCACCGTACAACCAGCACTTCATACTCACGCGTGCGTACTTCTCAGATGGACCAGGCAGGCAACAGTGCTGCTAACACAACACAACGGCACGCCGGAGCACACCCTTCCACAGTCGAAATGCCTGAACCTTTCCTTGATGAAGCACAACGAGCAGGAACGCATCCAGGCGCTTACCACCTCCACACAATAGCACCCAGCCCTACCTTCGAGCACTGCGCGTTCACCGAGTGCCATTATGTTGCTGACATGGGCATTGTGCCCAATAGCTACAGCCTGTACCTCTTTGTATGGCCAGAAGCTGCTGATGAATCAGTGTCAGCAAGGGGCTCACCTGAGCTACGGCTGGTCTCGGAGCGCATCAGCGGAGCCATCGCTTGGAGCCCATGTGGGTCAGCCCTGTACTTCACCAAAATCGTTGAGGGCAACGCCTGTGCCCTATATGCGGTCACAATACCTCATGTCCGTGCAGTCCCATCAGCGCCCACGGCAGCGCATGATCGGAATGCCACGGGTGCGCAGCGCTGGCAGACGACGCACATACTGATGGATGCAGGTCAGACGGCCCTGGAGTTTACGCAGTATAACGACGGCTTGATCACCCTGGAGTCGCATTCATTTGCGTCGATGCCATGCGAGATCCGCTACCATGCAGTCAGCACTCCTGAGGCCAGATCGGACAGCAAAAATGAGCGGTTTGCCGCTGCCAGCCGCGAATGCTGGCTGCCTGTCCTGCCTCGTCAGCACGGCATGACGTACCGCCTGCTGTACTGCCAGGCAGGTACGTATATCGTACATCGGGCTGGGCTGCAGTGCGAAAACGGCGAGCTGCTGTTGTTCCGCCCGGGTGGTCGTCCCGGTCCTGGACCAGGTGGTGACCCAAATCAACTCAGCCCGCCGGATGAGTCCCAGGTGGGGTGCGTGCCCTAGTGAAGTGGTGATCAAGCGATGACGCATGTGTGAATATGTGTATCTTGCAGTAAGGATGTGTCCACAAGGGGGCAGCAACCCGAACAAAACCAGGTCGACATTGCCAGGTCGAGTTGACGTGTTGCAGCCGTTGACGATGCCAACCACTGTCAGCTGTTTAGCAATCCATGGAGCTGGCATCCCCCCCCCCCC
>BDDA01000632.1:24376-63592 GCA_001662385.1 Chlamydomonas asymmetrica
TGCGGGTGGTGTTGACGCGTGCATGCCAACGTGCTGGCATGGTGTTTTGCATGCAGGTGTTGTGGCCCAACAGCCCCACGCAGCGGATTGTTGACGTGCAGTGCGTCGGTCCTTCCAGCCTGCTGCTCACACTCCAGCTCACGCCCGGGCCGCACGTGTGTGGCGCACATGGTAGCAGCAGTAGCGGCGCCGCCGCCGCATCCTCTACGGAGTACTCAATCCAGCTCTTGCAGCTACACCTGCCTGCCTCGGTCGGCACCGCAGCCCGCCCTCCTTGCAACACGCCCACCGGTGGCGGCAATGCGGATGCGCGTCAGCAGGAGGGGCTTGGGGAGCGAACGCAGCCGTCCTTACGTTGCGTCGCGCAGGCCTCGTTTGCCGTGAAGCCACCGCAACACTCCCTGGATGCGGTGATGTGGCTCGGCGAATATCCGGCCGACCCCACCACCTCTACCTCCACCGCCACCACTGGCGGCAAGGGCTCAGGCGTGGCAGAAGCGACGGCAGAGCCAGCGCAGGGCGTGGACGCGGCCGCCACGCGGCACGTGCAGGTGTGCATCAGCACGTTGGTGCAGCCGCAAACCGTCGCAATTGTGCAGCTCACGCCGCTTTCTGAAACAGTCGACGTGGCAGGGTCCGACCGCGGTGTGCTCGGCAGCCGTACGGAGCGTGCAGTTGCAGCGGCAGCAGATGCTGCGCCGCCGGGCCTTCAGCCGCCGCCCTCGCCGCTGCCGCCGCTGTTGGTGGCTTCACATGCGCCATATGCGTCAGAGCTGCACTGGGCGGTGTCGGCAGGCACGCGCGTGCCTATGACGCTGTGGTATCGCAGGTGCGAAAGGGGTTCAAGGCTCAGGTTTCATGGTGATCCACACTTGGCTTTCGGGATTGAGTTGGGAGGATGCATGCTAAGAGTGCCAAACCATGCTGGCAGGGCTCGCTCGATGCACCTGCTTTTATATCCCTTTGGCCGCCAATTCCCTGCTGCCTGGAGTTGTTTTGACGAAACCCAAACGGCGTCGAATCACGCAGTTGCTTTGGGCTCAGGCAGCATCCAGCTTTAAGCTCGACCCGTCCTGTCTTCGGTGTCCATGTGTACCCAAACTTCCAACGTACAACCTGTACGTTCCCCCGCGTGGCTTTGTGTGGCTGTCGTGAACAGGGATCTCGTGACGCTGGGGTCAGGAAACGCGCCTGCGGTGGTACAGGCGTACGGCGCGTACGGCAAGCAGGACAGCCAGGCCTTCCGCCCAGAGGCGCGCGTGCTACTGGATGCTGGCGCGATGCTGGTCCTGGCACATGTGAGGGGTGGCGGCGGAGGCGGTGGCGGAAGCGGCGGCGTGGCCCCATGCGCGTGGCACGAGGCCGGCCGGCTGCGCAACAAGGGTCGCGGCGCGGACGATTTGGTCGCATGCGGGCAGCATTTGGTGGTGACGGGCCTTGTGGCGCCCGGGCGGCTGACCCTGGATTGCTCCTCAGCAGGTATGCTCAGGCGCCGCTGCACCCACGACCATGCTTGAGTGCTCGAATGTTTCATGTTCAAACGATCGCTCAACCATGATAGGTTAACATAACATAACATAACATACACTGGTTGGAGGCGTCTCCCAAACATAAGAACGCTTTGGGGTAATATAGTCTGGCATGCAAGAATGGTTGTCTGTGCAGCAGCCCTCAAAAATGACTTCTTCGGACGTGTGCTCATTGCTGCAGGTGGCTGGGTGGGAGGCGCGGCGATCAACCGCGCGCCATGGCTGTTTGCGGCGGCAGTGCTGACAGTCCCCTCTCTTGACGTGCTGACTGTGTCCATAGAGGAGCAGTACGCATGGGACGAGCTAGGGGACCCCCTGCATGACCCAGATGCTTACTCCTGGATCAAGGCGTGGTCACCGTACGACAACCTGCCTGCCGCTGCTGCGGCCATCACTGCCGGCGCCTCCGCCGCTGCTGCGCCTGGCCGGACACAGGCGCAAACACCCGCAGCATCGTCAACGGCAAGATTCAGCAAGCCTGGGAGCCGTCAACAGCAAATGCCAGCCGCTCAGCAGCCTCCAGCACCAACCACAGCAGCAGCAGCAGCAGCGCCGGCCGCAAGCACGGGTGGTGTCACAAGCTTGCATGGCCAGAATGTTGGTTTCCCCCGCCTGCTTGTGCGGGTGGGTCTATACGACACCATCGTCAACTTCTGGGACCCTGCAAAGTACCTCGCCCGGCTGCGGCAGCTGAAGCTCGATGGCGCTGGCGCGTTTTTGCAGGTGCGGGGGCTGGGTGTAGGACGCATGGGGTACAGCATGAGGCACAGGATGCTGTGGACGGAAGGCATGGGGTCGTTACTGGGCAGGTTATGATCAGGAGTATGGTAGCGTGCATTGACACCTAACGCTCAATTGCGGGCGTTACACCAAGCGTAGCGTTTGGCGTTGGGCTGTAGCGCTGGCGTACCCGTGAGTTGCGTTACCCGCACCTGCACTGCCATCTGAACCGATCGTCCTGCAATGCGTGCTTGCTGGGCCTGCTGGTGCGCTTTCCTACTGTGCAGGTGCGACCAGGCCACCACAACGCTTTTGAGGACGCCGCAGGGCATGGCGTGAAAATCGCGTTCCTGTTAGATGCCGCTGGCCGGCGCGGTTGACGACATGCCACAGGGGCGTGTAGGAGCATGAATTGGTGTACAGCCAGATTGTAGGAACGGCAACCGCCACCCAGCGAACCAGCTTCCGTATGAAGTTCTCAAGTACTACGCCTGAGACTTGCATAGAGACGACATTTGCGCACACCCGGGCAGCCAGCGGCGTGGGGGGCCCTTGAACACACCAATCCCTTCACATGGCAAAACTCATGCAGTGAAGTGCGCCAGTGCAGCGTGGGAGCACAGGACAAGGGTGGGGGCCGGGACAGGCAACGTCCAACGGTGCGCACGTTATGAGCGTTTCCGTGTGCAGCCTTAGCACCGCTTTGCAGTATCACTAGTACCGGTATGTATGGCGCACTACAGCCATGGTGAATTACACTATCACAGTCATATTCCCGATTCCGTGCTCCTGCGCCCATGCCTTCTGGAGTGAGTTGGTGCCGGCAGTGCTCAAACGCAGGCAGGCACGGCAGTGAGCAGGTATTCACCGCACAGGGAAATGGTACTCCCGCTGTCACAGCGCTGTGAACGCATGTCTTGACTCCGTGACCTTGCTGAGCGCGAGCTTGCCTGATAGCCTGGCTCATACCTGGACCGCTCCCAGGCTGGCTGAGACGCTGACACAGCGCACTGCCATGTGCAGGACAGGAGCCACTGTACTGCAGCCACGTGACCATTTGGCAGGGAAATTGACTGATGATTGATTTTTGATCCGCATCCGCACCCGCATCCAAGGCCATATGCTAGCATTTGATTGAACGCCGCTCAGGGTAGGCTGATGCAGCCGATGTATATGCAGGCACGCCCCTCTATTGCACGCCTGCATCGGAATGCCCCCCGCCATGATCTGTCCTTGGCATTTCAAGTCCACATGATGTTGGGTTCCCCTCAGCCAGATTCACACCCAGCCGCGGCAAACGACTGCCACAACGACAATGCGCATGTGGATAGTGAAAGCGAGCACGGCAGCTCTTGGTGTGTATTAGAGACACGCCACGCGGGGAGACACCTGCGAGAGCAAAGCGTGTGTTGAACTGTTGATTGAGGAGCCAGGGAGGGTTGCGGGCGAGCGCTTGGCCGCATCTGAGTGAGGGATACACCATAACCACTGGGTACACACACTTGGGGAGCCTGGAAAACAAACAAATCCGGGGCGGCCAATGCTTGGGAGGCCCGTGGTGCGTTTGCTGGCGTGTGTGGTGGAATTCCCGGGTGGTGAGAATTCCCGGGTGGCGTGTGGGTGCGCATTTGGCCAGAGTGAGAGGGGTGCGCATGGAGCGCATGGGTCATCGAAAGCCACGCCGCCGTGTGGTGATTGACGGCCATGCGCGGGGCGCCCAAGAAACAATCCAATCCAGGTTGCCCAGTGCCAGGTTGCCAGCTCGGCATTCATGCGTGTGCGCGCGCGCGAGTGTTTCACGAACAGCAGTAGGGGTCTCACATACTCACCAGTATGGCGCATAAGCCCACCTCGGCGGCGCAATGGATTCCTGTAAACCAGATGTGAATGGTGCCACATTGTCGTGCTTGTTGTTTGCTTAACGTGCAGTGCATGCGCGTACACCGCGCCAAACACATGTGGCCCTGTCCAGCAGGCAGCAGGACCAGTGTGCACATGCTGTGTTAAGGCACAGCTCCCTTGCAGATCAACAGGAGCACAGAGGGAATGGCATCGTGCCCGCATGTGTTATGTTGAGTGCACCCCACTCCCCCATTGCATCCCGCAACATCCCCGCGTGCGCGTGTACATAGCCTGCCGACAACAGACCTGCCTCTTCCTCTAGGCTTGCCGTTACCCCTTGCACTTGCTCTTCTTGGGTCTGCCACTATGCCTCAGCCTGTGAGGCTCTACCTGAAGGCCCAGGTGCTGGGCTTCAAGCGCAGCAAGGCCAACCAGCAAAACCACACAGCCATGCTGAAGATCGATGGCGTAGTGAGCAAGAAGGAGACGGACTTCTACCAGGGCAAGCGTATTGCCTACGTCTACAAGGCGAAGACCGAGAAGAAGGGCACGACCTACCGCTGCATCTGGGGCCGTGTTATGCGCCCTCACGGCAACGCCGGCGTGGTGAAGGCCAAATTCGCCAAGAACCTCCCGCCCAGCTGCTTGGGCGGCAGCGTTCGCGTTATGTTGTACCCCAGCCGCGTATAGGTGCTGGAACTCTGACACCCGAACTCGCCACTTCTGGCTGCCTGAGTGTAACCCAAACTCGTTTCTATGCTAGCCTGTGTGCCCTTTGCCCCGCACAGCAGCAGTTAGACCAGCCTGAGCACAAGCAGCAGCTGCAGCCCACAGTGGATAAATCTGAGCAGCTTGTTGCTTGTACAGCTAGGCCCCTGCCTCCAACCAACGCGCAGCAGCGCCATCGGCGGCGTAATGGAGACAGACCAGCCGTCAACCCACTGGTAAGTACTGCACTGCTGGTCAGGGATTTGTTGGTCGGTGGAGTATATATGCGTGTTGAGGGCTGCTTGATATGATTGTGTGTGTCTTGGCAGCTGCCTCGTGTCGAGCGTGTTGTGTGCTGGGTTTAAGATTAGGTGTGCTGCTGCTGCGTTCTACGGGTGCCAAGCCTGGAAGTTGTGAAGCTGCTCTAGGTGCTCAGCATGTTTTGTGATTGAACGCGTGGGTGAGCTGCGTGTTCCGTGAGATTGGTTCGTGTCGGCCGCCGCTCGTGCGTGTAGTGCACTAGGCGTCTGCTTTGCACTACGAGTTCAACGTTGTTATGCACGATATGAAGATGACGGGTGGTGGGGGTAGGGCTCTGCTGGCATGTATCTGGATTGGCTTTTGCGTGCGTCTAGTCTGCTGTGGTCTCGCTGCGCATCGCACCTCGTGTTGGGTGTGATGGGTGGAGGCTGCACATTGTATGCGGTGTGCCATGCCTTGCTTCATGATAAGCGCAACTGCTTCGCATCATGCAAGCTTGTCTGGCATCTTTGCCATACGTGCGGGTGCGTGTTGCTTTAAGCAGCCCGGTTGTTCCTCTGGCGCACGGAATGCAGTGACCTCGTTGCACCCTAGGCTCATGCGTTCCCTGCACTTTGACTCAAGTGCTCTGCACGTTGGATGCCTTTTTTCCTTTGTAGTTGGCCTTGTTGTGAAGTCCTAGTGCGCTCGGGTTGGTACGTGCTTTTTGCTGGTTATGTTGAAGTTTCAGGCGACATTGTCGGCCTTTTGCACTGCAGTTTGTCGCATAAGCACTCCAAGGTATGTCGTTGATAGCACGTGCGCGAGGGTGGTGTGCGTTGTGCCAGACACTGCGGTATTCAGCGAGGAGCGTGGTGTGTGAAGTACGTGAGAGACAAGGTGTGGGCTTAGTGTGCAGTGACCAGTACAGTATCGTGGGCCTGTCACCTGATTGCACCGGCGGCGCTCCGAAACAACAACGATGCAGCCATCCAGCGTCAGTGAGCGAGCAAGAGCAGTGTGTTCTGTCTGCGCTGTGCCCAGGGCTCACGACAGAGCTAGGAAGCTCAAGAAGTCTGTTGTGCAAGAAAAGCCCAGTGTGTACCTCACAAAAAGCCTGCTTTGTGATGAACATGTTGCAATCCATCAGTCAGTCGCGGGCACGGTTCGTGTTTGATTGGAGAGCACACACATGGCCACCTCAACCTGGGACATGCGGTCACAGAACAGGCTTCGTAGGGCGCATGTTGTCCGACCTCCCTCTCTGATTGCTCCAACACCCGGAAGCTGCACCCGGCTCTGAAGCCAGGGCCCACCCTCTCTCGTGACACAGAAGTGACACTCGATTGATAAGCCACCAGGTTGCACGCTGTGTGGCGCCTGCGAGAGTGTCATCAATGGTCATGGTCATGCACGATCGTTTCGCCTGACAGGAACGCTTAATCATCCCTGGGCCAATCCCAAATTACTCTCCAATGTGACAAAGTTGTGAGGAGGGTTTCCAGCATCGTGACTGAGTGCACTTAAGGCGGCACCTTTTGCCTGCGACCGCACAAGACGACGCTTTGGCCCCCTCTGGGCAATAGTCTGAGCTCTTCTCAGTTGCGCCAAACAACGTTCCATAGAGAGCGTGCTGAAGTGCTCTGCCACTAGTCGGTCTGGCGGTCAAGAGACACACAAACGTTTAGTGACCTTTGACTTTGGGGGCGCTGTTCTGCTTGCCGAGTCTGAGTTTAAGGCTCCGAGGGGTATACTCTGCGCGCATAGTCCTTGAAGGTCTAACCTTGTGACCTCAGGTAAATCAATGACAGAGTGCCTCACTGTGTTTCTATGTCGCCTTGCACTCTCATACACATACACACACACGCACCGCATCACACGGTGGGAGCATTGACACTGCCATCGGCACGTTGTGCACGGCTTTCATCGCTTAAACGGTGTGGCGTCTTGACGCACATTATGGAGCAGCACTTGCATGCCGCAATGCTGGCCAGTTTGTTGATGTTGGCTGCGGAGGCCGTGCGCTTGACTTTATTAACCTGCCCGGTTGCTGTCCGTTGCCACTCTTGCTTGCTGTGTCCTGCCATCGAAGGCGAGGCACCGCTCCGGCGGATTTCGGACCAGGGACCTGAGCCCTAGGCTCACGCCCAAGTTCCACCAAGATGGGTGAGAAAGACTGGGTTGTCCTCCTCCGTCGAAACCCTCTGGTTTACTGGTCACATACTGTCTTGCAGCCTGTATCTTGTCCAGCCAAACACTGTGGCTCCTGGCCTGCCCTCGACTCGCGCCCACCTTGTGCTTTTGCCTTGCATTGCGCTCTTGGGTTTCAGCTGAGGTCAAGGTAGAAGTGAAGGAGGGTATCACAGAGGTGGACTTCGCCAAGATTCCTCTGTCTGAGGCTTTCAAGATCCTCAATGTGAGTTGCGCACTGGCCCAGTCTTATGCCAGGGGCCTGTTGACTTTAGGGCCGAGGGTTCACGCCGGTGCGGACGCCAGAATATACACAGTGGTTGTCTGGCTGCCCACACCGTGTGAACTGACGCGTTTGCGTTGTTCTTGGCTTTGAAGTGTTGGCGTGGCATATAGCGGCCTGACTGGTAGCGGCACTGCGTGTTCCTACGAGTTTATGCTGCTGCGTGCACGGCCGTGCGGCACATATGCCTGTGTCCTGGTCTTGAGGCTGACTCGCTCGTGCGTTCCTCACGGTTAACAATACGCTGAGAAGCTCCACAACTTGTGCGCGTTCGTGCTTCTGCCCTACCCTTGACCGCAGACTGACCACCATGGTCTGACTTCACAGGAGGTCGAGAAGCGTATTGGAGAGTATGGCTACAACAAGCTGCCTGAGAGCACCCGCTACGCCATTCTGGTGTTCCTGGGGTACATGTGGAACCCGTTGTCATGGGCGATGGAGGCTGCTGCAATTCTGGCCATCATCCTGCTCGACTACGCCGACTTTGCCCTGATTGTGGGTCTCCTGCTAATCAACGCCACCATCTCATTCGTGGAGGAGTCCAGCGCAGACAAGGCCATCAAGGTAATAGGCTGGTTCGGTGCTTACATTTTTGCTTATGATGACTGGTCGTGTGTCATGTACTTTATCGGACCAGTGAGTGTGTAAAGGGGCCAAGCTGGTGCGGTCACTGCAAAACAGACTGTATTGCGCTCTGTGTGCAGGCTCTGGCTGCTGCCCTGGCGCCCAAAGCGAAAGCTTTACGAGACGGCACGGTGCAAACGATCGACGCTGTGGGTCTTGTGCCCGGTGATGTTCTCATCGTGCGCTTGGGTGACGTTGTCCCAGCAGACATCAAGATCCTCGGCGAGGAGGGTGGTGGCGAGGAGTCGCCTATGCAGGTACGCGCCCACCCTCGTGTGTGGTGATATGACGTCATATGCTGTTGACCGCATGCGCGGCGGACTGTGTGCTGGCCTGCCAACAGCAACTTGCGTGCTATGCAAACACGACACAACCCCTATTGTTAGTGCCAGTGGTGAGTGCTCCATCGACTGTGCGCGTGCTGTGCTGCCCTTGCTCCCCACCCGCAGGTTGATCAAGCCGCGCTGACTGGTGAGTCTCTTCCCGTCAAGAAGTTCACTGGCGACGTCTGCTTCTCAGGCTCTGCCATCAAGCAGGGCGAGCGCCACGCCATCGTGTACGCCACAGGCGTCAACACCTTCTTCGGCAGGTGCGCCTTGGCTGGATGTGGTGTGCTGCCCAAATGGCTTGCAGCACGTCTGACGCATGTATGTGCCAATGCCGGCTGTATGAGCGTGCTGTGCTCAGGATTCGCATGCTGACGGCTGCGCGCTGATGGTTGTGCTGCGCTGTGCACAGGGCTGCTGCGCTGATCAACGCGACGAACAACGTGGCCAACTTGCAAATTGTCATGACCCGCATCGGAGGGGTGTGCCTGGTCACTATTGGCGTGTGGCTGGTCATCGAGCTTGCCGTGCAGTTCGGACACTACAGCCACTCCTGCAGCATCGGAGGCGTGGGTAAGCCATTGGTGTTGCCCTTGTGGTTTGTACGGTGTTGTCAGTGCTCTGCGTGTAGAGCGCATGCAATGGAACTAGCGCTGTCTGCATGGCTTGTCTCAGCATCTGTGGCGTTGGCAGACGATGTGCTCCCAGCTAATTGACCGCCAGTCACATGTGCTTGGCATGCGCTGCGCTGGCTTAAGCTGCGATTGTGCACCTGGCTGTTCCATTGTGGCACCAACCATGTTTGCATGCAATGATGCTTTGGGGGGGTGATTGGTGGCTTCATGCTGATTGACACTGCTGATGCGATCATGGTCCCTTCATCCTGCGGTGCAGACGAGTGCCCCACGCTGACGAACATCCTGGTGATCCTGGTCGGCGGTATTCCGATTGCCATGCCCACCGTGCTGTCCGTGACGCTGGCGCTGGGTGCCTTCAAGTTGGCTAAGGAGGGCGCCATCGTCGCGCGTATGTCTGCTGTGGAGGAAATGGCTGGCATGGACGTGCTCTGCTCTGACAAGACCGGTGCGTGCTGAGTGTGTGGCCCCCCCATGAACATATGCTGTGCAGCAGACTCCTGGTATGCGCATGCATCTGTGCTCATGCATGAATGCGTGGGGTGCGGTTCTACACAACAACTAGGGCGGTGTGCCTTGCACTCGGTGCACGCTGCTCCCTGAACCATGGATGGTTGAGATTGCCGTGTTGCCCTCCTGCGTACCGCACATGCATGCCCGTCTGTTCATACCCCAAGGAAGGCGCTTGTTGACGCCCCCACCTGAGTTTCCTGGGTTGCTGTAATCCGCACGAGTAGCAAGCCCACGCCTCCCCCTGGCATGTTTTTACCCGTGCTGTTGTGTGCTGATGCGCCACGCCCGCAGGCACGCTGACGCTGAACAAGCTGAGCATTGAGACGCAGTCGGTGCTGCCGCTGGGCAACTTCAAGGTCATTGACGTGCTGAAGTACGGCGCTCTGTCCGCAAACACCGTCACAGAGGAGGCCATCGACATGGTCATGTTCAACAGCTACCCGGATGCAGCTGACCTCAAGAACCACTACAAGACTGTCAAGTACATTCCCTTCAACCCTACCGACAAGTTCACGCAGGCCACCATCCTGGAGCTGGGCACTGGCAACGTGTACCGCCTGATGAAGGGTGCGCCGCAGGTCGTACTCAACCGCACTTACAACAAGGCTGAGATTGAGAAGGTCGTGAACGACAAGATTGTCGAGTTCGGCATGCGTGGGTTCCGCTCGCTGGGCGTGTCCATGGCTCAGGGCGACGGCGCTGACGGCAACACAAAGTGGGAGATGGTCGGTCTGCTGCCGCTGTTTGACCCGCCCCGCCACGACACTGCGGAGGTGATTGAGAAGTGCCAGCAGCAGGGCATCGGAGTCAAGATGATCACTGGCGACCACTTGCTGATTGGAAAGGAGACGGCGCGCATGTTGGGCATGGGCACGGTTATGTTTGCTTCGGAGATCCTCATCAAGGTGAGAGCGGCAAAGGGGCGTGGTTTGGGGTTGGGGGGGCAAAGGGGCAGGGGCGGCGATGTTGGTCCAGGTTGTGGGGGGGGTCCTGCATCAAAGCGGTGGAGCTGGCACGGCAAACAAATGCACAGCGTGTACACTGTCAGCAGTGTGGCATGCAGTGACCATACTCGGGCGCGCTGACAAGGAACGCGCTTGGTGCGCGCTGCGCATGCGTGTGTAGAAATTTATTTGTATGTGGGGCCGTGCAGCTCGTTTCCCCGGGGACCGTGCAGTGTGCATGTGCGTCGGGGTGGAAATTGCACCTGAGGATGACGAGCAAGGTGCGCATGTGTGTCAGGAAGCACGCCCAAGGGGCATGCTGTGTGATTTCCGTGGGGCCATGCAATGTGCGTATGCGTATGCGTATAAATAGAGACTGCACCTGACCTGACCGCACGTGTGTGTTGACGTGCACAGGCCAAGACGGGCGACAAGGAGGCCCTGGGTGACTACAAGAACGTGACGGACATGGTGGAGAAGGCCAACGGCTTCGCCGAGGTCTTCCCCGAGCACAAGTTCGAGATTGTGGAGATCCTGCAGCAGGCCGACCACGTCGTGGGCATGACCGGTGACGGTGTCAACGACGCGCCCGCCCTCAAGAAGGCCGACGTGGGTATCGCAGTGCACGGCGCCACTGACGCCGCCCGCGGTGCTGCTGATATCGTGCTTACGGAGCCCGGCCTGGGCGCGATCGCCACCGCCATCATCGGCGCGCGCAAGATTTTCCAGCGCATGACCACGTACTCCAAGTACACTGTCGCCATGACCTTCCGTATCTGCTTCACCTTCGGTCTCCTGACCGTCATCTACAACTGGTGAGTGGAGGCAAGCGTACGCCCCGGCTTGCGTGAGAACCACTGCTTTCAGGCCAGGGCGACAAGCATGTTTGGTACATGTGAAATGTTGAATGCTGCACCAACAGGTGCATGCTCACTGTGCACGCGTCAGCCCCGGCACGACGGCATGGGAGCCACCTGCGTAAACTCGATTACATCCCTGCTGCAAACCACGCGATGTATCCCGTGCAGGTACTTCCCCACCATCCTGATCGTCATCCTGGCCGTCTTCAACGACGGCGCCATGATCGCGCTGTCCAAGGATCGCGTCATTCCCAGCCGCACCCCCAACAGCTGGAACCTGAAGAACATCTTCCTGATGGGCATCGTGTACGGCCTCTACCTGACGCTCTCCTCGTGGGTGCTGTACTACGTGGCCACCAAGATGGACTTCTTCGAGACCAAGTGCAACCTGTTCTCGCTCAACGACCAGGCCTCCACGCTGACCGTCTGGTGCCAGAACTGGGTCGACGGGCAGATCGCCGACGGCAACCTGCCTGCTGGCACGGTGCGTGCTGGGAAGAGGGGCGGGTCTGCAGGCTTTGAAGGGTGAAGGGCTGGAAGGGTGTGGTGCACTTAGGAGTCGTGGTCGAAAACGGTTGTGTGCGTGGCCTTGTGTGTTCCAGGTGTGGCATTGTGGCACATGTTGGGGGTGTGCATGCATTTGGTACAGATGTGCCTGCCTATGGCAAAAGTCTGCTGCCATTTCTCTCAACGTTCCACATTATGTTATGTGATGCGCAGCTAACCTGAGCTTATGTCTGTGCTGCTGCTGGATTCGCAGACTCCCCTCAGCCCCGTCTGCGCGCTGGGAGCCCCCTACAACACCACGTTCACCGCCGAGCAGTGCAACCCTGCCAACGTCAACAACGGCTTCATCAACATCAACGACCAGTGCTTTGCGGAGCAGCGCTACGTGCGTGGCGCCATGATGCGCTCGCTGCTGTACACCCAGGTGTCGATCTCGGGTCAGGCGCTGGTGCTGGTGGTGCGTAACCAGGGCTACTCCCTGTTCGAGCGCGCAGGCAGCCTCACCTACATCGCCTTCTTCGGTGCCCAGGTGGGTGTATGGTGCAGGTTCGATAGACTCGAAGCAATACCGTCCAAACGGTTAAAAACTGCAATATGGCTACAGCCAGAGATGGGGACATCCTCGGAGCCATTCAAGTGCGTGTCTCAGCACCAGCAGGGGCGGTGGGTTGTAGCGTTGTAGGCGAGCAAGGAGGGCAGCTTGTCTAGGTGTGCTTGGAAGGTCTGCATTGCACGCTGTGCCGAAAAGCACAGCAGTTGCACCAGCTTACATGCATGGATTTTTAATCCGCTTGTAGCTCGTTCTTAGCCTTGTGTATTGGGCTGATACGAGCGTTGCGTCCTGCGTGTACGTGTGTGTGTGGTGCAGACTGGAGCCACTCTCATTGGTCTGTTCGGCTTTGCCGGCTACAGCCCCCCCGTGGACTCTGTCAAGCCCTGCCAGATGTGCTCATACTCCGGCGGCCACAGCGTGCTGTTCTGGCCCAGCCGTGAGGCGCCCCAGTCCGGCACGGAGTCCATTTACAGTGCCTCCGTCATTGGCTGCACGTGAGTGGTCTCAACACTGCCGTCGTGCGTTGCAATGGCGGGCATTCTCCCGATACGCTGAAGTGCTGACAGGCAGACATTGGAACGCGATGGTCATGGTGGTGGCAGCAACCGTAGCAAACGCTATGCCTGCATATGCCATTGTATGATCTGGGTCTGTGATGCGTCTCCTCTGCAGACCAGGGCTGTGCCAGTAGCCCAGTGCCAGCATCCCACATGGCGCTATCCCGGTCTCCTGACATGCTTCTGTTGTTCTGCGCTGCATGTGTGCGTGTGTCTGTGCAGCGGCTATGTGATTGTGGCGTGGATCTGGTCCATGATCTGGTACATGGGCCTGGACCCCATCAAGTGGGCGCTCTGCTACATGCTCAACGAGGACGGATTCCGTGACCTGCCCCTGTGGAAGCGCACCACCAAGAAGCGCCTGGCGCGCACCAGCAAGGAGATTGAGGAGGTCAACATCGCAGGTGCGAGCCGCAGCCTTGCAGCTGCATACAAGCATGCGTGCACGCACGTGCGCACGCAGGTAGCCGCCACATGGGTGGAGGGACCCGAGCTGTGTGCACCGTGGTTTGCTCCGTGTGTGTGCTGCAAAGCACAGGCCCTCTGCACTGAGGATGGTGTTGATGGGGTGTGCTTGCAACTTGGGACAGCTGTGTACAGAAAATGGTGGCTTGTTTGGCAACCAAGCGGTACGTATATAAATGCTCCGACACTAAACACTAGGGTTGAACGTGCAGACGCCTTGCCTGACACCTGTGTTCGCCTGTGCGGTGGTCGTGTGTGCGCGTCCCCCTCAGGCATGGTCCCTGCCACCCACTCCAACCCGCTGGGCCGCGCCTCGCTCAAGCACCCCGTGTCCACGGTCCTCAACCGCGAGTCTGCGGCGCTGGTGCCCGTGCACCGCACCTCTGACGGCATTGCGCGCATCTCCAAGGACCCTAACAAGGCCATGGACCTCGCGCGCAGGAGCCAGCTGGCAGGTGCCGGCGGCGTGGCCAGGTGAGGCGAGAAGCAGCCCCCTGCTCAGGGTGCTCGCTCTGTCCAGCGCACACATCTACCGCAGATACGCATGCGCTCGCACAAGCACCCGCCTTGGCCCCACCTGTGCTTTGAGAGGGTGGTATGCACTGCACAGCGATAGACGCGTGGCATGATCCGCTTCATGCCTGGTTGCACGCACGGCAGTTGCACAAGCGGTGTGCTTGGCTTGAGTTCTGACACGTTTCTGCTGCGCCTGCTGCCCTTGGAAATATGCGTTTGCAGGACCAGCGGCGCCCAGATGGTGGCGCGCCCCTCCAAGGAGATTACCAAGGCCTAAATGACGCACCATGCGTGCGCTGCATGCAGTGATGTGCAAATGCATCAGCACTCTGCGTGCTGTCTCTATGCTCCCGGGTGAGGCGCGTGGACGCCTGCTGATACTTGTAGGTGCACACAGGCAGGCTGGATGTTCGCTGCCTGTGCACCGCTTAAGCTATTGTGGAGTTCATGCTGTTTATTGGCGGTTTTGACTGACGACGGCTTGCTGTGAGCGAGTGTACGTGCCTCACGCAACAGCAGTTTGGGGCGATCGCTAGCCTGTTGTGCTTGTAACGCATTTTGATGTCGAGCGATCGTAGCCAATGCGTTTGGTGCTGCCTGGCGGTGCAGCCGTGCTTGCTGCGTAGCAGATTGGCCGGGATCGCGTCTGAGAGCATTCCTTCATGGCACTGTTGTTGTTGTGTGGCAAGCCCACACACAGCGCTGCGCGTCCCTCCCGCCTCCCATATGGGTCGCATGCGCCTACCAAATCCCGCACCCGAACGCTGGCCAGTGTTGAGTGCGTCGCTGTGAAGTGTGAGCTTTGCACATGCCTAGTCCTGTCACGCATCACTGCTTGTGTGTAGAGGGTTTTGCCCCACAAAGCCACAGCCACTGCATAATGAGGTTCGCCGCCTTGCTTGCAGCAGCGTTGATGCTGTTGGTGCCGTCTGTCGTTCCTGTTAGATGTGTGTGCACAGCATTCCAAGTGATGCGCTGGCTCCGGCCGGTGCAGCCACTCGGGTGGGCACACAACCTTGTTGCACGTCTATGGTGTTTTCTTGTTGACCTCAAGCCAACCGGACTGCCCTGGCCCCATATCAAGCCAGGGGCTAGTTGTGACTAAACAACCGCCTCACCTGTACGCTGCCTGCACGCAAGTGCTTGTCATGATGGGCTTATTTGCGGCCGCATGTGTGGATGGGCTTGGCCCAGTTTCCGCGATGCCCCCCCCCCCCCTTTTGTATGTTGCACTACGATATGCTAAATGTAATGCACTGCAGCCAGAGGACAGACACGGGTGTGCGAGAGAGCCCACAGAGAGTATAACATGTGGGTTTGCTGCCTGCATCCAGCACAGGTATCTTTGCCCAGGTGTCAGCTTGCATCCTTGCAGCTACCTCCCATGTGATGTGTGCCATTGTGTGTTTCCGCTGCATGCTCTGCTGCTTACAAATCACACATTTAGCTTTCACCCTTGCAGTTGCTGAATGAATGGCAATGCTGCCCACAAGCAACATTCTGATATTATATTTATGGACCACTGCCACCCCCCTTCCCTCCCTCCCCCACCCAAAAAGAGTCGTGCGAGAATGGGATGAGTGCCTGTGTGGCATCTGCTCGGTTGTGCCTGTGTGCACATTCATGCGTTTCATTGATGCAGGGCTGCACAATGCATCCTAACATGTAACCGGGGCCACCTACAAAGACGTGATCACACGGCCGACTGCGCCCTGATTGCGTTTCAATACTTAGCGACACAGCGTGTGTTTCGGGATCAACAAGCCATACAAGTCATGACCTCAATCAAAAGCCTGACGCTTGGCGAGGCATGGCCTGATGCGCTCAAGCCCAACCTCCCGTATGGTGACATCTGTCTGCGCGTCTCAGTCTGCAGCAGCAACACAAGCCGAGCAATGAGTGGCGCTCTCTCTACAATTTTAGAGTGCTCAGCCAGGACTGCTTGTGCACTGGCATATGGACACTCACTGCCAAAAGGGCGGCTGTATACTTCCTTTGCACTGCCTTTCCACTTACTAGGCAACCACGACCTGCCTTGCATATTCATGCTTGACAGCTACACCTCCAGAGTCCGTATCCGCACATGCCGGACCGCATGTGCTCGACGACAGCAATTTGAATGCATCCCCAGCGGGCAGCTTCATCAGCACCAGTGATGACGAGGACGGCAGCGCAGGCAGCGCAGCGATGATGGCGAGCTCCCTGGCTGCGTGTGCGTGCGTGACTGGTGGCAGGTACTGCTGCCACCTGGTGGCTCGGCCCTGAGGGGCGGCGGGTCCTCCCCTGAAGCGTATCTGGGTCAGTGGCTTGCTGGCCTGGAGCTCAGTTGCCTGGCCCCCTGCAATAGCAAGATAGCTTGCTGTCCCGGTCAGTATGGCCTGTTGCTTTCAGTTTGGAATGGGGTGCAGTGTGTGCACGCACAACTTTGTAGTTTGTACCGAACTCAGGTAATGAGTTGGCAGGCAGGATTCGCATGGAGCCGACGGACAAGTCAAACACTGAAACACCGTAACCATCAAGCAGCACTCTAGCATACACCACAGAGCCATAATAGTCAAGATCGTAGGGGTTTAGGGTTACGTGCTCTCTAGCGTCTGGTGGGTGCCCAACGCAAGCTAGCGATGAATTGTGTACGCAGTCACCGTGCCGCCGCAGTAACCAGCGTCACACATCAATGAACAGCCCTCCCTCCCACAACGCAACCGCCATACGCGCGCCGTGTGCGGTGGCATTGGTTTGATCACGGAGTCAAATAGGACACGCGCAGGGCAGCCTCGCTTGCACCTGCACGACGCGTCCCTCGGCCGCTGCCCGCACCCCTCACGCCCGCCTTAACACCGAACCCGGGGGAGCTCATGAGCGCGTGCAGCCAGTCCAGGAGGGGCTGTTTGCGTGCGTGGTCCTCGCTGTACACCATCGCGTTGAGCAGCTGCTGGGCAGCTGCCGCCCACCTCAGCGCCAGCGCCGCCCGTACCGCAGGCTCCAGAACCGCCTGGGCGGTACTCAGCAGCGGGAAATCCAGCTGCATCAGCAGCTGACCCACTACCCCCCATAGCCGTACGCACAAAGTCACATGCGAGCCCGCCTCCGGCGCCGTCTGCGCAGCAACAGCGGAAGCGGAAGCCTCCCGACCGTTCGCTCCTCCCTTCGACTCCGGGTGCTCCCCGGGGGGTGAGGATGGCGCGGTGGCGGCCGCCGCCTCCACTGTCCACACGAGCGCCGTCTCGACGAGCTTCTCGAAAAGCCAGGACTTGGCCGGGTGGCCCACCGGTAGGCACGCCAGCAGCCGAAGCAGTCCGGCCGACAGCGCATCTAGGTCCGACGTGCTGCACGGCGCCATCCCGTCCCCCACCAGCGAACGCTCCAAATAATACATGGAGGAAGACGCCGCGAGTGACGCCAGCTCGGCGGTGCCTGACGCACACAGCGCCTCCGCTAGGGTGGTGTACACTGTGTGCGCCAGCGCCCGCGTGGCCTGCGAGGTGGGGTGGCGCAGGAGCAGGAACGCGAACGGCAGCAGCGCGTGTGCGGCGGCCGCCGCGGCGGCCGTATCGTGCACGGAGGCCACCGTGGCGGCGCAGATGGGCAGCAGGAAGGAGAGCTTGCTCAGCGCAATGCTGCGGGTGTGCCACACAGGCGGCGCTCCATTCACACTGCCTGGCAATGCCTGCGTCAGGGGCGCCCCGGCAGGCGCGAGTGGCTGTACGAGTGCTTGGTAGCACGGCAGGCGCTGGAGCAGCAGCGGCAGCGCTTCGCAGCCCACGCCCCCGTTAGCGGAAGCATGATTGGCAGCGGCGGAGGCGGGGGACGTAGTGGAGGGAGGGGTGTCGCTGCTGCGCAGGCGCTGCACCAGGCGTGAGACGGTCTGCTGGTGCTGCTGGAGTGGCACCTGGCAGAAGTGGATGTCGGCCGCCACGCCTAGCAGGGCGGCCACGTCAGCACCCGTCAGGCCCACAGCTGACGCCAAGGACTGCTGCTGCTGCTGCTGCACTGGGGGTGGTGCCGTGGGTTGCAAGTGGCCAGGGGTGGCAGGCCAGGCCTCCACCAATGTCCAAGCCACGCTGCTGCAGCACACAAAGCCGCGGTCCAAGAACTCCCTCAGCACGCGTGCGTCCAGGCCGCGCAGCCACTCCTGCGGCGCCGTCTGCACCAAGTCAGCGTACCGCATGTGCAGCAGCGCAGCGCACCCCGCCAGCGTCGCCGTCAGCTGCCTGCACTCCCCTGGAGTCAGGCCCGCCCGGATGGTTTCGGTGACCGCCCTGGCCATCAGCGGTACGTCCTGGTAGGCGGGAGTACGTGTGTGCTGAGTCAGCAGTGCGCTGGCGGCCTGCGGAGAAACCGCTTCGAGGTTGCGATGCAGTACGGGATGCGGTACGGGATGGCCCGCGGCCGCTGGTGGCGCTCCCGCTGCAGCTGCCTCAGCAGCAGCGGCTGAGGCGCCTGCTGCGGCTGCACAAAGCGGAGCTAGGCTGAGGCCGCCTTCCAGCAGCGCGTAGAGGGCCAGGCAGGCGGGGTGGCAGGGCGGACCGTGCGGCGCCCCTACATGCCTGTCGCTTAGGGGCAAGGGCGCTGCTGCTGCCGCGGCCAGCTGCGCCGCCGCACGAGGTGCGCAGCGCAGGCGGGACCAGCAGTAGCCAGCCACCATCTGCAACACGCGCACGGTTGCACTGCACGGCGCGTCGGGTGTGCCCAGCGGCACGCCGAAGGCGCCGCCTGACGCCAGAGCATGGTGCACGCCAAGCGCGAGCTGGCGCTGCAGCACGGCGGCATCAAGCGCGCTCCGCGCCTGTGCAGCCTGGGCTGCCTGGGTAGTAACTTGAGGCTCCAGGGATGGCAGCTGGGACGCCAAGCCCTCCAGGAGGCCACATGAGGCAGCCAAGCGTACTGCAGAATTCAAAGGAAACCATGGCTGCGACTGCCCGACAGCTGCGCCTGATAAGGGCCAGGCGTCAGAGTCATGCACGGCAGGCACGCCTGGTGCAGTGGCCAGGATGACTGCAGCGAGCCCTAGCACAGCTGGCCGTTGCTTGCGCTGCTGCTGCGTCCCGTCAGCAGCGAGCGATGACACAGAATGGCTGGTTAGATAGCTGTCGCTGGTCCCACCTGCTGCCACGAGTGCTGCAGCTGCTGAGCCCAGCTGTCGCATGCTCTCGTTCAGGGCGACGAGGGAGCTGAAGCAGCGTTGCACGCGAGCTGCCTCGAACAGTGCAGCAGTGCGCTGGCAGGCAGGCAGCGGCTGGGCTAGGGCGTTGGCGCAGGCGCTGGTTGCAGAGGTGAGGAGGCAGCCTGTAAGCCACGACAGCTTGCTGAGCTCCTGCTGCACCTGCAGTGCGTGAGTTTGAGCAAGGTTGGAGGATGTGTTCGGTGACGCGGATGGTGAGAGTGGCGCGTAAACACAAGTCCCAGCGAAACAAGGTCAGGGTTTGGGACGGAACTTGCTGCGTCTACGCACCAGGGATTTCTCCAGCAGCAGCTTCACAGCTGCAAAGACCTCCTCTGCGGCACTGCCGTCCACGAGCAGGCCCCCGCCTGTGGCGCTGAGCAGCTGGCAGGTCGTGCGCCATATGCCCAGCTGTAAGCTCAACGGACAGCCTGCGCGCAGCAGCGGTCAATTGCTTGACACCTGATCATTCGCAAGATGCAGCCACAGGGCTTCAGTTAACAAGGTAAGCACGCAGTTCAGTCTTCATTAGTCACTGCGACCGGCACTCACTGTCATATGATATTGCAGCCACAACCAGCACTGGTGCAACAAGCTCCCACGGCATAGGTGTGGTGGAAAGGCAGGCCAACAACCAGTGGAGGCCTTCCAGCCATAGGCCCAAGTCTGCACATACACCAGTTCGCAGTTCGGCAAAAGCGGGCGTCCGGTCAGCACCAAGTGGTTAACCTTGGCATCAATCAAGCCTGAGAAGGTGACAGCATATGACGTACCCTGTCCTGCTTGTTGTACAGGCCTTAGCCAAGGCTTGCCGAACGCCCATCGAGACAGCAGCTCGAGAGTGCGCGGCCAGAAGTCATGCCTCAGGTTGGGTGCCGCCGCTGTCAGTCTCAACACTGATAAACAGTCCGGCAAAGAGGCCCCGCCTTTGAGCCTGCGCATAACCATGTGCAGGTTTCGGAAACTGCTACGCACTGATACTCAGCACTGCCCACATAACGCCAGCTGCTGGTCCAGCGCACCTGTTCTCCCATAGCCTGTCCAGCTCAGCCTTTGCAGAAGCATAGTTGCCCTGAGCCAAAAGGCTGCTGATCGGAGTCTGTGTTGGACTGAGGTCTGCCATCGTCAGGCGCACCCTACAGGCAATCTGCTGAAACCATGGCGTTCGGCGGTGCAACGTCCATGCAGTGCGGTTTGGCTATCAAAACAGTTACTTATTACAAACAGCTTCACCACGTCTCACGCTGCATGCAACTACGAAGGGGCTGATTAACATGTTGTCAATGTAGCTTTGCATCCCAACCAGCGGTACTGAAACACCTCACATTCCACTCCAATGTACGGTTCAAAGCATGTCACCACGTGTCAACATTCCCGCTATGCCTGCATGTCCGCACCTACACACAGCTATCCCCCACCAGCATATGGGCTACATGTTGCGCTCCGCCACAGATACACTTGCCGGCAGGCGCGTGTGCATGTACATGCTGCTGAGTGCGCCAGCCCCCCCGAGACAGGAAGCCGGGGGTACCCAACCATCCCAACACGTGACGCCATCAACACTGCCGCCTTATGAAACATCAGCGAAGCCAGAAACAGAAGGCACGGCACACCTATTGACGCTGTGCATGAATGAAACAATCCAGTACAGTAGTGTACATTTGTATGGACTTCATATAACGCAAGCGGGCGCCGGAACCGGATCTTGCATCATCACTCTAACGGAACATAGAATACATGTCCATCATGCATGGCTTGATGCGCTTATGCACGCACGTGCGCAGCCGGACGTCAGGCGGGCGCAAATGTGAACTTCTGCCGGTGAACGGTTGCAGTTTTCAGGGATGAGAATGAAAGCGCACGCCTTGGCAACCGCAAGGCTTTGTAGTCTGTGTTTATGCGCACGACAATGACCTCAAACCATTTGGCCTTAAGCATTGGATTAACCTGCACCCTTCACTGTACCTTAGCATTACCGTCTTGGTTAACTGACTTAACTTCCACTTGCGGAGAAACACGAAGGAGCACCTATACGATAATCGAAACGCCACACCTCTGTGTTCCCCATCTTCCCTGCAGCCCCGACTCTCTCACCCCCTTCCCCTTTCCTCGGTAGCAACAGCTCCTTGGTACGATATCCTTCATCCTCACTCGCTCTAGCGCGCTGTACATCTGGCTCCGGAACCATGGAAAATGCCACCGCAGCAGACATGCTTATATATGCATGACGCCGCCCATAGGGATCTCAGTGGCGATAAGGGGCCTCGTCAGCAGGGGAGATTACGGAGCGGATCGGCGGGTGGGGCTGCAGGCCGGCAGCGGCGCGCACTGCAGGGACACAGGGCGCCACCGCCGCCTGCAGCAGCACCTGGTCAACGAGACGCAGCCTGCACACACCACAGTAGGCCACGCACCGCAATGCATACGGTAATGATACTGGTACTGATAATGGCCTCATCAGGACATACAGCACGCGCTTATACAGACCCTTCCGTACCCAAGGGACAAAATGCTTTGCACTAGCTTACAGCGCTGAGAGCGTTGCAATCGAGTGCCACCAAACATTTGGGTCCGGAGCACACAGCATCGCTGAAAGGATGACACAGTTGTGTGAGGCTGCCTCCAGGTCCATATTTGTGTTGGGCGCTGGTGGAAGGAACGCTTCAGGAGGCCCCTCATGGGCACACACGGTGTGCATGTAAGCATACATACACTGCATGCCCCCGCCGAACCTTGACATGCGCACACGCACGCACACACGCACACAGACACGAACACAAACACAAACACAAACACATTGGACACGCGCACGCACCTGTCCCCGAGCGCCACGCCGGTGAACTCCCGGGCCAGCAGGCGCTCTAGCGCACAGGGGCTCTCCGCCCCCACCACCAGCAGCGCCCGCAGCGCCCGCCCGTTAACGCCCGCGCTGCCGAACGCGGCCGCCAGACCCTGCACCCGGGCCATGCAGTGACAAGACTGGTGGTACCGGATGCGCTTGCTGACACTGGATGCGTATGTGACATTGCTGGTGGCGGCCAGTAGGCATACCTGGCTTGAATTGAATGATCATGATTGTATGTGCAACCGACTGTGATTGTCCTAGCATGCATGCACAGCACTGGGATTGCGACTTCACTCAGGGGCAGCTGCTTCAGTGGGCCCGGTGGTGTGTGATCATGTTTGCTCTGTAAGACTTGCTTGTGAGTGGTCCAATTGTAGGCGTTGATGTCAGGTGAACAGGGAGGACTAGCGCTCCTGTTAACACCTCACCATTGCCGGTGTTCCCACCACGGCTTCTGGTGATTACGTCACCGCCATCACGCACCTGGCAGTCGCATGCATGCAACCATGCCGCCACATCTGTTTGCGTCCAGGTGTGCAGCGCTGCAGCAGCATCAGCAGAAGAAGAATGTCCCGCAGGCCGGCCGATGCCCACACCGCCTGCTGCAGCCGGGGGCCCCTGCCCGGCTGCGACGCCGTCAGGTGCAGCATTGCCAGCGACAATGTCAGTCATCACAGCGCTGACCTGCAGGTGGTGCTGCCCATTGCACGCTGCAGGAGCAGCCACAGCATGGCGGCCGTGATTCTGGAGGCCTGCATCTGCACCTGCATCCGCGCCTGGCCACGCGTCGGCGCCGGCAGCACCGCGTGGTGATGCAGGTGCAAGCTGCTGGAGGACTGACGGTGGCCTTGAGGGTCCACCAGCTAGCTCGTCAGACGGTGCAGCGCGCGGCGTGAGCGAACTGAGCGAACTGAGCACGCCGACCGCATCCGCCCCTGGTTGTGACAGTGGCGGCCCTGGCGATGTGCGCTGGCGCGTTGATGGTGGTGGTGAAACGGGTGCCGGGACGTCGTTGAGGGCGTCACCGGTGGGAACGACAGTGGCGGGGATGGTGGCGCTAGTTGCAGGTGCGGCCATGTGATCCAGCTCTGCTGTTCCTGCTGCTGCTGCTGCTGCCGGCCTGCCAAATGGCAGGCCGGGCATCTGCGTCGGAGCGGATGACAGACGCCTGAGGGTGAGGTGCAGGGCACACCATGATTGATTATGCTTGCATCATGCTTGCATGGCGATCACGTTCGATCATGGGGTGGTCACGTCACGCCCTAATCGTGTGCAATCGCGTGCGTGATCTTGAGTAATGCAGCGGAAGTGCGGGATGGGAGCGTGCCAGGACAGAACACACACATGCGCAACCAGCATCACCAGCATCACCAGCATCATGACCAGCATATCACATGGGTCCATTATTACTCTGCTCAGGGCAATGATGCGGCGGTGCATCGTGCCCTCACCTTGCCGCCACAAAGCTCGTCTCATCAATGCAGCCGTCAGCAGCAGCACCACCATCACGAACTACAGAGGCGTGCGCAGGGGCGTCCGCACCGGCAGCAGGCTGCTCATGGATGATGTCGGTCTGCTGCTGCCGCCGCCGCTGTTGCTGTTGCAATGGCTTGTCCCTCGTGCGGTCAGGCATGTGGTCTCCCTCACCACCCATGGTGCTTGCATGGCCTTGCATGGCCTCAGCCATGTGGGTATCCCCACCTGTCTGTGATCTGCCTGCTTCCAGGCGTGGCGAGGGAGACGGACGCGCCCTGAAAGGTATATGCGGCAGCAGGTGCAGCGCTTGCACTGCGGTGCCGTTGCTGCCAGCAGCAGCAATAGCAGCTGCAGCAGCAGCCGCAGCAGCGGCGGCGCCCACTGCTCTGTCAGGGGCTGCTGCCGCAGACACGGGTGCAGCAGCAACTGGCAGAGCCGTAGTAGCCGTAGCCACCGCTGTCTTCGCAAAAGCGGCAGCTGAGCGCTGCAGCTGCAGGAGTGCTGCCGCTGCGGCGGCAGCGGCATCTACTGCCTCCGCAGGAGCGTCACCATCACCCTCATGAGCTACGATGCTCGCCATGCAGCGGTCAACAGCCTTATCGGTGGTGCGTGGAGCAGGGTGTACCATCTGCATCTTGATCTCCGCTGCATGCCCAGCAGCAAGCCCTTCCTCGGCTGCTACCGCATGGCGCTTCTCCTGTGAATGCAAGGAGCTGAGATCGGTCTCAGCAGCGCTGGCGGTCAGGGTTGTGCCTGATGGGGCAGGGGAGGCGGTTTGCGGCGCTGCTGCCGGCGGTGTTGCTGCTGCAGCATGTGCACATGGTGCCGGTGAGGTGGTGGTGGTGCCCTGCGCAGCACCCGCAGCAGTGTTGCCACGCAGCAGGCGCTGCTTCAGTGTCAGTGTCAGCGTTGGCTGCTGCGGCGGCGGCAGTGGCTGCAATGGCTGCTGCTGCTGCTGCTGCTGCTGCTGCTGGATGCACTGCCCCTCCTGGCTGTCCTGCGTGCGCCCTCCCATGTGCGCGTCCAGAATCGGCACTACCACAGCGTCATCACAGCGCATGGTGGTGCCGCCGTCTTGCATGGTAGCATCGCCGTCGCAGTCGCTACGCGCGGTGTCCTCACCGGATGAGTCACTGGTGCAGCTGCTCCAGGGGATGTCTTCACCTGCATGCATGCATGGTTGTGTGCATTTGCGATTGCGCTTGGGCTCGCATGATTGACCTTCCATCACTTGGCCAAACAGGCCATCCATGGATGTCTGCGATGGTCTATGTTGATGCATGTTGGACCCGCGTGCTTCCCAGTTCCTACTGTTCGCTGCACATCCATTGGCCTGCAGGTTGTCCTGCTCATGAATAAGGTTGGGACACAGTGACAATCTCACTCGCTCATTTAAGTCACATGCTGTGCATCGTTGCCCCTGAATCATCTCATATCACGTTGGGTATCCCAACTCCTTAGCACGACCCACCAAACTTCTTGCCACATCCGGTATACATTATGCAAGCTGAAAAACTTGCATGCTCGTCAGTGTGCCATGCAGTGCATGGCATCATACCTTCGGCCCCTGTATGTGGCAGCGTAGCAGCGCTCGATGCAGCGTTGAGCGCGGGCGACCCCAGCCCCTCCCCCCCGGCCCTGGCCGGAGCCGCCAGTTGGGGTGCCAGTGAAGAGCTGAAGCGAGGCGGAAGAGCCACCATGGATACGCCTGGCGGCAGATGCCCCTCAGGCAGGTGCTGCTGCTGGTCATTGTGCTGCTGCTGCCAGCTGCCGCCTGGCGGCAGCCGCCGCTTGCGCTGCCGGCCCCGTGCCGCTTCCCCCAAGGAGCCTGCGTGGTGCAGATCCATATTCATATCCAGATCTGGATCGTCTGATACGATCAGATCTGCGGTACGATCAGCGCCCTTGGTGGCTTGCTGCTCGTGCAACGCGGCCTGCGCAGGGCGCTTACGCGTGCTGCCTGCAGAGCTCAGAGCTTGGAGCGGCGGCTTGGCGAACGGCGATATCGGGAGAGAGGGATTGGCAATGCCGCCCATGGTGCCTGGCTGCTGGCCCAGCAACTGCTGTTCAGGCGGCCGCTGAGGCATGCCAGCACCACCATGAGCCGCTCCAGCTACTGGCGCCTGCGCAGCAGCCGGCGCTCCCGGCGCTGGCAGCGGTTGAGGACTGATTGCCGCGGCATAACCCCGCTTGGTGTTGAGAACCGGCAAGGGCTGTGCACTGACAGCAGCAGGTGCTGGTGTGCTGGCGGCACCACAGATGTTGTCGATCAGGCTGCGTCGGGTTGTGAGAGCCGCTGAGCGGCGCAGGGCGGATGCGCGGGAGCCTGTGCCGTAGAGGACGGCGTGGGCAGCGTTGCTGGCGGCTGCGATGGCGACGTCAGCGTCCAGCACACCAGCGCCACCTGCAGCATTAAACACATGCATGCATGCGGCCTTTCACTACCCTTCTAGCAGGCTTTGTACACATGCGTGATGCCCTATGCGCTATGAGGGGCTCTGGTAGGTTCCTCGTTCAATCAGTCCCTCAAGGGTCGATGCATGGACTGGTGGTGTCACGCCGTAAACAGGGTTCCATGTCGCCTTTGGGCTGGGTGAATTAACGTCAGTTTGGCCACATCTGACTGCACACATTGCCCATTATTCGGGTCCACATCTAGATCGATTAGGTCGCCAGGCAATGCAAGCATGTACGGGTAACTCAAGCACCTGTCGCAAGGGTCCCCAGCCCACGCTGCACGTCCAGCCCCGCCGCCGACAACGCCTCCATAATCGCTGTTTTAGCGGCAGCGGCGGCGGCAGCCTTGGCCGCCTCAGAAGCAGCGCCATCGCGGCCCGCCCCCGCCTGCAGGGCGCGGCAGCTGGTGGGACCTGCCGCCATTGAGCCAATGGCTCCGAAACCAGCGCTGGTGGCAGGGACGGCAGGAGTAGCGGCAGCACTGTTGCCGCTGCGGAATGAGCGGACGATGTCAGGCAATCCAGGGAAGGTGAGAGGACCCCAGTCGTCGCCATGTGACCTTTGGGAGGCTGGACTGGAGCTGCCGGGTGCAGCGCCAGGCAGGTCAGGCGTGCCAGCAGCATGGCCGACCGGAGGCGATGCATGGAGCATGCGCTGCCACGCATCGGTCGTCGTCATGGAGTGGGGAAGGTCCAGCACAGCGGTTGCCGCGCAGCCTGGGCGTTGGCGTTGCTGCATGAACTGCGTGAGGCGGGACGTGAGCATAGCACTTTGCTGCTGGTGCTGCTGGTGCTGGTGCTGGTGCTGCTGCTGCTGTGTAGGTGCTGACATAGGCACGCTGGCCAACCTTGGGCTGCCAGCCGTGCTGCCTCCTGCTGCTGCTGCTGGCATGCTGCCTGGTGCCTGCTGACGCAGCAGCAGCGCCTGCATCAGACCTGCTGCCTCGGGTGAGCGCACGGGGACCCCCGCACTGACACCGGCGCCGGCGCCGGCGCTGATGCAGGGTGAGGCGGCGGGGGAGTGGTGGTGTGACACAATGATAGGCTGATCCAGGGGGGCCAAGCTGGGGGGCCCCAGCACAGCCGCCAGGCTGGCGTGCAATGATGCATACAGTGGCTTGCCCAAGCTGCTGGCAGCAGCTGCCAGCGCGTGTCGGGCAGGCCCAACCTCCGCTGCAACCACTGACACGTCAGCAGACAGGCCTGCTCCTGCTGCTCTTGCGTCTGCCGCCTCCCGCGCTGCTGCTGTTGCTGGTGACGTGGTCAGCTGGCCCGCTAGGCGGGCTGTTGCGGCAGCCTCCTCAGCCTTACGCATGAGGGTGATAAGCACCGCTCCACCGCCGCTGCCACCACTGCTTGCAATGCGAGTGCTGCCCGGCGCGGCAGTGGTGGCTGCTGCAGCCGGCAGCGTACTGCTTCTGTCCACTTGCAGCTGTCTGCTGGCAGCTGCTGCTCCTGAACCACCAGCACCACCAGCACCACCCACACTGCCTGTCGCCGGGGTAACGCTGACATCAGCAGCAGGCACGCCTGGCTTCCAGGCAGCATTGCTGCTGGCAACGACCCCAGCAGGCAGTGTGGCCAGCAGGGATGCATTGGGCATGGTCACCTGCAGCAGCTGTGTCCACGATGCGTTTGCCTGAGGCGGGCCTGAAGGCGTGTGAAGCGTTGGAAACGCACAAGGTCCGCTGGGGGATGCCATGGAGGTGACAACGTGGCGGGCCGGGTGGCGGCCCACAGTGATAGGTGGCTGCTGCACGGCGGATGCCAATGCGGGTGCGGACGCCGATGCCACTGGCGTGGCTTGCCGGGCCTCCTGTTGCTTCTGACGGGAGGCCGCGGCTGCGTCAGCAGCCGCTGCTGAGTGCTGCTGCCAGTGCCACGAGGCCATGGACATGGCATCCTGCTGCTGATTAGCAGGCCGCGCTCTTACCCCCGCAGCCGCTCGGGTTTCTGTCACTCCTTCACCGCCCTTTCCTGGAGTCACGCCCAGGGCTGCTGCCGTAGCCGCTGCTGCAGGTTGATGAATGATCGGAGAGGTGCCCGCAGGGCTTGCCACGCGCGTCTGCCTGTCTACTCCCGGTGGTGTTGTCAGCAGCGTCACAGCGGCGCACGTGCCTGACGGCATACTGGCAGGAGGAGCTCCAGCGGCTCCTGATGTCTTGCGTGGGGCTGTTTGGGACTGCGCGTCTTGACGGGTGGCTGCCTGCTGGCTGGGAGAGCTGCTGGGCACCCTCTGCTGCTGCTGCTGCATGCTGGGTGATCGGTCGCTACTGACACGATTGTCACGCTCGCAGCCAACGCTGCTACCAAGGAGAGTTGAGTCCATGGGCAGGGGGATGGATTCGTTCTGTCCTCCTTGTTCTCCTGATGACAGTGAAGGTGGTGCTCCTGCCGCTGCTGATGCCGTTGCGCGCGTCACCAGGGCCCGAGCCGTGGTCACCGCTGCGGCCGTAGGCGTGGAAGGCTGACTGTTGATAGCGCGCTGGTAGCGCAGCCCGCACTTGTTGCACAGGTTGACGTGCTCCTGCTGCTGCTGCAGCTGCAATGGGAGTGCACCGTTGCTGCCAGCGCCGGGAACGTTCCTGCCTGCACTGCTGGCGTTTATTGTTGCGTTGCTGGTCTCCACCGGCCAGCCCTTGCGCCAGCAGCCCGGCGTGTACGTGCTGCAGCACACCGCGCACCAGGTGCGGGTGGCGGCCCGGGTGGCGACAAAGGTCGGCAGCGGCCTGCCTACGTGGGCTGCCTCTGCGGTTGCCTTGAGGTCCTCCAGGGACGGGGACAGCTTGGTGCCGACCCCGACGCTGCCGCCATCCGCTGCATCGGCCGCCCCAGCAGCATCGCCACCACCCAAACGAGAGCCTCCACCATCTCTGATGCTGCGTCCAAGCGTCGTGGTTATTTTTATAATATGTCCAGCACGCGGAGCCGCTGTATTGCCAGCAGCAGCTGTGGGCCCCGCTGGCGCGGGCGGCGTGCACGTGACTGCTGCGACCGCTTGTGGTGCTTGCACTGCTGCGGATGTGGTTGGCGCCTTATCGTTGTCACTGCTTTCTTTCTGAAGTGTTCTGCTGCACGTGGTGTGATTTTGGTCAGCAGTGGTTGGTGAGCTGACTGTGTGCAGAGCTGACGCGGGATTGCTGAGAGCGTGCCTGCTTGCGCCTGCAGCTGCCAGTGCTGCTGCTGGGGTTGCCTGGCTGCTGCCAGCCATAGGCAGCATGGTCTGAGCCCCAGCATGCTCACCCGACAATCTCTGAGCGGCTTCACCATCTGTACCGCACGTCCCGCATGGGTCACCATGTGGGTCACCATGTGTCGCCACTGCAAAACGATGACACAGGCAACCTCTTCTGACAGACAGTTTGGACGGAAGGGCGATGGCATCCAGACTGGTGATTAGGCTCTTGAAGGATTCACCATGAAAGATTCATGCAAACGATCTGGGTCGCAGGCGGGTGAAAGCTGGGCTACTGCAGCCTACGCACCTTCTGGCGGCAGCTGCGCCTGTGGCAGCGCACCGTCAGCAGCGCCTGAAGCCACACACGTCGCCTCCACCATTCCTGCAGGACACGCATTCGTTTCATTCAAGAAAGCCATCGAAAATGGTTATTGAACATCGAGGAGCCAAGTGGCAACAACGCGTTGCCCCCTCTGCACCGGCGTTGTCAGCTGTACAACGGTGGGTCGTTCCAAGCAACCACCACCAGGGCTTGATAGGGATAGTGGGCATCAGGCAGGGTATCCACAACAGGCAGGCTTGTAGACGTGTTTGGCAGTGAGCTTAGGTGTGGGCTCGAGTGCAGGTGTGTAAGGCGCAGTTGTACTGCGTTGCTGGTAGTATGCACGTTCAGCGGCCTTCCGCTGTGCACTGCTGAGGGCCAAGGAAGGCATCAGCACAGCCAGCAAACGATCGCCTGCATGCATGTCTTGTACTGATGGGCTGGCAGGGTTCCTGACCTGCCAGGCAAAGCCCTGCTGCCTCACCGGAGCGTGAGGCGGTTGGGTGGATCTGACGAGGATAGCCGACAGCTAGCCGTGGGTCACTGCCAGCAGTGTCAAGATACGGTTAACGCAGGTCTCCTACAGTCGTAACGATAAGACAGACTCAGCCGTGGAGGCAGGCGCTACAAGCAGCAGACACAAAGGTGCAAAGGTGACGCAGGGCTAGGTCGAATCGAGCGTGATGTCCATCGCGACTGCGGGACGGCAGAGACGTCAAGCGGCAGCGATGAAGACCTGCCTGATGTGGGCTGCAAGGCACACCACGCAGCAGCAGCCAAGCCTGGTACTGATGGATCAGCAGCAGCAAGCTGCATACAGCAGGGTGTCAAGGTTGGTCACAATACCACAAAAGCGTGCTGTCAATTTCAATAGTAGTACGTAGTTGTACGTTGCTGAATCGAAACGCTCCGCATGAATCAAAGGTCGATGGCAAATACGTGAACGCTGTGCTGCAGCTGCGCCTGTGATGGGCTTGTGTGATGCGGAGCTCAAGGGCTTGGCAGAAGCAGGTTCACGCAGCTGGATTGGACCGATCCAAGACACGCTGGCATAATTGGTTCCTGCCTTTCAAAGGGTTGACGCTAGCTGTCGTCGTCAGCGTGATGGTCATCAATGTCAGGAGCTTTACTCCATTGCCTCCCGCTAACCAAATCCCGCACCTCTGAAAGTGCGCAAATTGCAGCATGAACCGAGTGGCGTGTGTTTTTGTGGTGTTGAATTGGGAGGACCTTGTTCATATTGTCCGTGCAGGGCTGTGAACTGACCAGCACCATACAAACTGTCTGCATGCATGTTGAACCTTCCTGTGACTCCATGGCGCTGCCTGGAATGTGCCAAACGCCAAGCATGCCTCGGACGAGGTGTCTGCACCAATCACCCGCTCATCGCAGCCCACCGAGTGGCCGCAGCAGCTCCCAACTACGCATAACCCATGTTCACCGCCGCCGCCCCCCCCCATAAAAACTCCGTTTGTTTCATCAATCTTTGCATGCATGTAGGACAGGTCATATCAAAGCAATGGCCTTGGTAGTCTTGGCAAGCTACTGGATGTGAAGGTGGGGCAATCGTGCCTTGTCATGATGAGAGGTACCTTCCAACGCAATATTGGCAGCTTCAGGCCTGTTGGCGCTCCCAAAATACCAAGCGTAAGCAGATTTGTAAGCAGGATCTCATGCAACACGCCAGTGTTTGGACTAGATGATGGCTTGCTACGCTCAACATCTTCTTGGTTGTGGCTTTAACCTGCCTGTCACTTTGCTGTCATGTGGCCACTCTCAGCCACGCAAACGCGTGCCAACCAATGGCTGCAATTGTCAGCGAAGTGACTTTGCGGATTTCAGTCTAAATCTGGTGGCCAAGACGCGTCCTGCATGTGCACAGCCACCATGCTCGGCTGCTGGGGGCAGGGAGCAGAGGGTGGGTGGGGCAGGAGTATGGTGGTTCTGACAGCAAAGTCCATCCGCACAAAACAGCGGTAGGTCACAGTGTGGCGCACAAGCCGTTTCACCAAACGCATCACATTTGCAAATCAAGTGGGCAGGGTACATGATGAGACCCACATTGACTCCATGCTGACAGTGATGCGTGGCAGGCAGGGTTACGTAACAACGCGAACCGCTGCGCAATGTGTGCATACGCCCGGTGCGCATGATGAAAGCGGTCACACAAGCAGATTGATGGCAAGACCTCACCACCCTCTGGTCACTTTAACTCCCATCTGCGAGGAGCTTCAGTCGTCATCTAAAGGGCGGCGTCAGTGGCCTCTGCTATAAGCTCTACGCGTAAAACCACCCATCCTCGCCTACACGCGTAAACATGCCAGTGCGCCCTTGCCCACAATGCCGACAGTGTGCATCACAAATGCATTGCATCCAACATTGGTTTTTCAGCATTTGCGTCAGGTTAGGCAAATCATTCTTGCCGCTTCTCAGCGCCTGGCTGTCAGCCCTGCGCGCGTGTAGAGCAGCCGGTTGGCGGCGGCCCCACCCCCCGCAGCGCCCTGCGGCTGTAGGCGCGGGTCCTGCAAGAGCCCCGGGGTAGCGGACGCGTACAGCGCAGCCGCCACCTCCTGTGCACACAAGGTAAACACAGCGGGGCACGCACATGCCATTGCTTAAAGCAGGACATAATGAATTGGCAACACGCAGGGCCTCGCCGCATGTGGCCCTTTTGCATGCCTGCATGCAGGATTGATGACGAGCAAGTCCATGCAGCAGGCCCATCCAAGACTGATAACATGACCTGGTTGCCAATCGGATCCATCGGCCAGTTTGTAACCGACCCTGGATCGAGCAAAACCCCAAACCGTCCGCCATCTCATGCAACACGCAGCTGGCGAGCCCCGTACCATGCGCGCTGCGCTACACCTCTGCCCTGCGCGCACCTTGGGTGTAGCGCGGGGGTGCTGCTCCAGGTAGAGTGCTGCGGCGCCGACCACATGAGGTACCGCCATGGATGTACCGCTAGCCCAGGCGTACGCGGTCTCGTTCACGATCGCACAACGACCTGCTTGCCAGCGATTCATTGCACAGAAACAACTAATTAATGTGCAGACCCACATGACTGAGCACTGTGTTACAGAGCAGGCCATAGAGTGGTATGTAATGTGACATGCTCGCCCAAGATGGGCACCAGGCGAGCAGAAGAGGTTCACCACATAGGCATATGGCTTGCAAGAGGGCCACAATGCAGAGTGTGGTGGGGGCGCGGTGGAGTCCACCCACCTGCACCGCCGCATGCAGCAAATATCTCCACCCCGGGAGCAAATATCTTCACGCAGCTCCCCGTGTTGGACCAGCGGTACAGGCCCTCGGTGCCGGTACGCGCGCCTTGGCCCAGGCTGAACTTGTTCTGGAGGTCGCTCCCGCCCACTGTGATTGCCTGTGCACATTTTACGTGTGAATTCCCAGCAAACATGTGCACGAGGGTGCACACAGCCGGATGCTATTCATGCATATGATTGACTTTACACCTCTTGGCTAGTTAGGCCATTCTCAGATGTTGGTGATGGGCTAACTTTATGCATGGGGAGGATGTTGGTGTGGGTGTGTTAGACTTGGGCCCAGGTGGGCCACTCGTGCAGGTGTACCACAATCTGAGCACAAACGTGTGAGGGGAAGATGCTGTAAGGGCTGTCTGAGATGCTGTGTGGACGCATTGCTGCTATCCCATGAAGTTATGAACCCCATAAACATCACTCTCATCGGCTCACATCGGGTACATTCGCGGGTGTGATGTCGCATGAGTTCTGGGCGGAGTTGCCAGCTGCCACCACGGCGGTGACGTTGCGCCGGATGAGCGCCGTGACAGCATCCGCCAGCACCTGCATGCATGCAAACATTTGCGCTCAAGCGGCTCAACGCATTTGCCATAGGCAGCACCAAAGGTGCGCGCAACGGCTTCGGTGCCATTCCTGCCCGCCCAACTGAAAATTCATGCTGACACGCAAGGTGTGCGTTTGAGTACTTGTATGCAAGGGATAACGCCGTGCGTGCCGCAATATCTTGTGATGCGTTCCCGCCATTGCAGCCACACCTGCGACCACGAGCCCTTTGGGACGCCCAACGACATCATCGCCACAGCCGGCAGCACCGCGTGCTGGGCCACATAGTCCAGGCCTGCGCCACGCAGCAGCGCAAAGGAGAGACGCGCCAGCACCCTACTTACTTAATTAGTTAGTGTGCTATGTTATGCATTATGGTGTGAAGTGACATTCGGTCGGGGAAGCTCGGAGAGGTGTGTGTTGGCGGCGGCTCACCTGCCACGGTGTCGCTGATGGATCCGTCGCCGTCACACCCCAGCACCTTCACCGCCACCACCCTCGCCTCCTTGGCCACCCCCACGGAGCGGCCGGCGGCGGTGGAGGCGACGTGCGTGCCGTGGCCGTCGCAGTCGTGCGCGTCGGTGGAGTCATCCAGCATGTTGCGCCTGCATGCAACGAGCATCACCGCATGTGTCACCCGTGGCGCATTAGCATCCCGCTCTTGATGATAAGTGCTGGGGATGGTAGTGGGGGACGACAGCAGGGATGAGGTACTTGTACTGCCTGGCTTGTGCATCTGCATGCAGCTTTATACTGCTTGTACTGCGTACCCAAACATGACGCGTGAGGTGTCGCTGACCCAGTCCCTGAACTCCTGGTGGTCGCCGTACACGCCAGAGTCCACCGAGTAGATGGTGACGCCGCGGCCTGTGATGCAGCGTGCGTATTGCGCAGCAGCAGCGGCAGCAGCAGCAAGGTCCAACAGCAAAGCGCGTATACAGCTGGCGGGGGGAGCATGAGCAGCATGGCTGGCAAGCGTCGGCATGGTCCGCATGTACAGGTACATGCTGGGGAATGTGATGGAGTTGGTAGAGTGAATGGTTTACTAATGGTTCAGCGTAGCATGCGCCGTCACGCCACAGGTGTGCATGTGTGCCGGCGGGTCAATTGTGCATGGGCTGGTCCGCACCGACCTGTACCAACATCAGTACGGTCGCCGTAGCGGTACACCCCATCCAGCGGCGTCGCGCGCTGGTCGATGCGATCAAGGTTCCACAGCGCCAGCGGCAGCTGCTCCGTCTTTATGCCCAGGGGGTACGTAGCGCCTGGCGAGGCCGAGATTGTGTTGGTAGAAGCTAGCATCGAAGATGACTGCACCACAGGGTCAGATGCGCTGGCTATTGTCACGCTGCCCTCTGGAATGACGCTTAAGGCAGCCTGGGCAGGAGCTGAGGCGGAGGTTGGGTTGGTGGTGACCGGGGCGGCTGTGAGCGTGGTGGTCAGAGGCTGCTGGCCGAAGTTTGCTGGGATCATGGACCCAACTGCAGTGGGAAAGCGCAAGGAGCGGCATGACCTGATGGGTGTCCCACTGTCCCGGGGGAAGAACATGCACAGGTGGCTCAACAGGTAAACTCAATGCAAGTGAAGGTATGCAAAGGCCCCATGGTGTTGAGGCAGAGCATGCAAGCTGCGTGCTTGATGGGTGCGTGCTGGCCCCAGCACTGCGAGCCGGGGGGATCCGAGGTGGGCGGTCACCGCATCACCGCAACGCCTCGGCTGCACACAACACAACCTCACCTGATGGGGTTATAGACACTAAGTGGTTGGCGTTGTCTGCCGTGCTGCCTGTGATGGCCAGCCGCATCAGCGGCAGCAGTGGAGTGCCTTGACCCGACACAACATCCCCGCCCTTTTGCCCTGCTCCGGTGATGGTGCCGCTGGCAGCCTCCACGCGCTGCTGCTGCTGCTGCTGCTGCTGCTGGCGCTGCAAGCGCTGCTGCCTGTTGGCTTGGCCTTGCTGCGCCAGCACCGCCTGCGCCGCCAGGCCGATGTCTGCCAGCACGCCCATCAAGCGGTCTCGCGGTACGGTATCGTGATCCACAGAAACCATCGGCTCTGGCTCCCGACCAGCAGCCAACGGAGTGATGATGCGGTGTGCGGTATCCGAAGCCGCTGCTGCGGGTACCTCCCTAAGCCTGCGAGCGCTGACTGCGTTGTCAGTTTCTACACACCCTGCTGGTTGATCTCCGCTGTGTCTGATGCTGGTTTCATCGTATGCCTGCTGCTGTTGCGCTCCGAGTGCAGTCCGGTGGCTACTGGCAGCAGGCAGCAGCTCTTGCTGCTGCTGCTGCTGCCGTCCTTGTTCCTTCCACCAGCCGGCGTAGCTCTCCGCCTCCGCCTTGTGCACCGGCCCGTCCTCCTCAATGTATGCAACACGGTCGCCAAACACCTCCAGGAGGGCCTCGAGCATGGCCGCCGAGAACCGCCCCGACGCACCTGTTTCATGCCAGCCGCCAACATAATTCACTTCATGCTCAATTGACAAGTACCACAAACACCACAACCATACGCGAACGGCTGTGCACGCTGCGTACAAATGCATGCGACTTCTGCGGGGTCCGCCCCCTGCCTCCTAACTCTTGGCAGGCAGGGGCACAAGCGTCGATTTCATCGCCATAAAATGTGCTCCTAGGTGAGCTCTGAGGTGAGCCGGCCTAACCCTGTTGAAGCATGGTTGCTGGCTGCTAGTTGGCCATCGCGCACCATGCAGGAGGGTGTAGTGGTGGCGGCATGCGCCGGCCACGATACGCAGCGCGGGTGGGATGCGGGTTGCAGTGGTGGTCACTTCCTGACCACTCTGGCAAGCCTCCCGCAGAAGCTCTGCGGCAGCAGCGTCCTGTTTACAGCAACAAACAACAACAGGCTTGAATTCAATGCGGTTCAATGTGTGTTGCTAACGTGCAGGCACGATGAAGCAGACAGATTTTGGCTGCATGCATAGCACGTTATTTCTTTGAACCATGCAATCATGCTCCAAAAGTACAGCACGCGGCGTGGGTGCCTCAATCTGGCGATGTTTTGTGCTGCCTGTAGTGTTGGTATCGGCACATGGATGTGCAGGATGTCGCCATGTGTATCCTGCACTGCACTGCAGATTTGCACAAGGCAATCGGCTTGCATTCACATCCAACATTCACCTGGAAGACCACAATGTGCGTCCTGAGCACCTCATCAGCGCCCCCGCTTGCGCTCAGAGCCATGCCAGCGCCACCGCCTGGCGCCCCGTACACGAAGTACGACGCATGCAGCAGCGCCAGCAACAGCCCAAGCAGCAGTGAGCGCCATGGCAGGCGCATATGCGAGCCACCGGGCCTTGCTGCATGGCATCTGGGCCTCAGGCTCAGCGGGCCATCCTTATGCGCTCTGCGGCCGGGCAGCGGGTGGGTTGCCGCCCGCGAACCCCACCCCGATGCGCTCGCAGCGGTCGCAGTTGTGAGCTGTGACCCAGATGGGGCGCACTCATCCTTTGACCTGGGTATCATTATAGACGGAATCAGGACTTGTGGAGTGCGTACTGTTGCGGGCTATTGTTGTGTCCACCCGAGGTCAGGGCTGGCCCCGAGACCGTTGTCCTGGGTTTCATATGAAAGGTGTCATCCAGCCACCCAAGGTTGTGCAGAGCCAGGGAAGCAGAAGTGAAGCTGCATGAATCACACTATTGGCAACTGCCTCCGATGATGATGATTCCGGTTTTGCAGGTTTCGGACTTGGGTAGGAATTGCGCCATCACAGCATCCGCCGGCTCGCACAGTGCGTATAGGAAGGTGTGTTCAACAGCACATGCATTCACTTTTGCGAAGCTGTTGTGCTATATCTGAGGGCTTGGTTGGCAGCTTTAAGGTCACTGGTGTGTTGCTTACTCATTTACTCATCCCCTTTGCAGCCAGTTGTTGACCGACGCCACATCCAGTCCTTCCCCATACAAGTAGCTTGATATAACTGTCATAGCAGTTTTGCCACTGCTTGGTTGGCTTAGGTCTACGTGTCGCACGCCGCAGCCGTCACGCCGCCATGCCGCCAGGGGTAAATCTGAAGTCCATAGGGGTGGTGCCTGGAGCCAAGGACTTTATTGATATTGTTCTGTCAAGGACCCAGCGTGGCACGCCCACAGTTGTGCACAATGGCTGGGCTATCCAGCGAATCCGGCAGTTCTATATGCGCAAGGTCAAGTTTACACAGCAAAACTGGAATGAGAAGCTGTCGGCTATCCTGGACGAGTTCCCCAAAGTGGAGGATGTCCACCCGTTCTTTGCGGACCTTCTGAACGTGCTTTATGACAAGGACCACTACAAGCTGGCCCTGGGGCAGCTCAACACAGCGAGGAACCTAATCGACCGCTTGGCGCAAGGTCAGTTGCCAGCGAGGAGCCCTGCTTCCTTGCTTATTATTGTCTGCCTTGTCAAGAACTGTCTGGGTTGCATGAGAGTCTCTTTGTTGCTCCATCACGTTGCCGCCCTGCGTCGCCCGCCGGCGACGGCGACGCCCACCCTAAGCCACAAAGTTGGGACTGTTACTGACGCCATACCTCTTGTTTCTGGGTGCAGAGTACATGAGGCTGCTAAAATATGGTGACTCGCTCTACCGCTGCAAGGAGCTGAAGCGAGCCGCCATGGTGCGTTTTTGGGCGACGCACTGCGTCGATGCGGAATTCCGTTCACGCCTCCTGTCGCCTCTGTACAACTGTCATCAGCAAACACTGTGTTGGGTGTTCACTGTGTAAGCTTACAGCGTGTGCTTCAAAGCGAGCCGACTGAGCGTGACTGTGCCTCTGTTTTGCCGCTGCGCAGGGGCGAATGTGCACGATTATGAAGCGCCAGGGTGCTAGCTTGGCATACCTGGAGCAGGTCCGCCAGCATATGAGCCGTTTACCCTCAATCGACCCCAATACGCGTACCATCCTCCTCACGGGGTACCCGAACGTTGGCAAGAGCAGGTGAGCACTCAGCAACAACACCGGCGCTTGGTACATCTGTGCTTGTGAAACGCTTTCTCCTGCAGTCTCCTGCTTATTGACACCAGCGTTTGGTCCGGAATTGATGTCATCATGGCTGCTCGTGCACTTTGCACAGTTTGATGAACAAGCTGACGCGGGCGGACGTCGAGGTGCAGCCCTACGCGTTCACCACCAAGTCGCTCTATGTGGGGCATATGGACTACAAGTACCTGCGCTGGCAGGTCATCGACACGCCTGGTATCCTGGACAGGCCGCTGGAGGAGCGCAACACGATTGAGATGCAGGTGCGTATGTGAGCGAACACAGACGTGGGCAGGGCGGCAGGCGGCACGCACAGACACACCCTCCCCTTGCAGTGCACCATCTCTATCGCAGACGCCCAGAAGACAGCAGGGCCCACGCATAGTGCAACACCCTGCTCCCCTCTGCCCGAAAGCGCACACCTATGAACAGCGTACACCGCGGTATCGTACGCCATGCTCCCTGCTGGCCGTTGCACCTACACTCACCTAGTCCCAAACTCACGCCTCCAACCTCATCCATACTGCCTATGTGTACCGCCTGTGTGTACTGCCTATGTGCAGAGCATTACCGCCATGGCGCACCTGCGCGCGGTGTGCCTGTACCTGGTGGACGTGAGCGAGCAGTGCGGCTACACGCTGGCGCAGCAGGCGGCGCTCTTCCACTCCATCAAGCCGCTCTTCGCCAACAAGCCCGTCATGATCGTGGCCAACAAGATCGATGCGCGGCGCATGGAGGACCTCAGCGAGGCCGACCAGCAGCTCATAGACGGCATGGTGCGCGAGGCGCGCAAGATGAGCGCAGGCGGTGAGTGCTGCGGGGTGCCGTACGGCGCGCAACACCGTGGGGGCCTGGGCCTGGGCGGTCGGGGGAGGGGTGTTAGGAGATTGCAGGGAAAAGCAGCTCAGGGACGCCCAATGCAGCGCCATGACGAGCATTGGTAGCGACATGGGAAAGGGGGGGGGGG
>BDDA01000633.1:0-21767 GCA_001662385.1 Chlamydomonas asymmetrica
TGGTGGGGGGAGGGGGGAAGAGGGTAGAGGGGGGTGTATGTGTGAAATTATGATGAACATGGGGGGGGGACGAGCGCTACGGGAAGGGGGGGAGGGAGCGCAATCATTTGCAACCTGTCTGGCTCCCAACTAGGTCCGTGCGCATGCATGCATGCTTGCATCATGATGCGTGATGCCATGCTGCGCTCCTGCACGTCGGTGGGCTACTGGGTGGAATAACAATTGTAATCGATAGAGCAGCACAGTACAGCGAGGCCCAATGAGTCATGACTCATGAGCCACAGCAGTACGATAATCCCTTGCCATCTGACCACTTACGGCATGAGAGGGACTGCTTACGCACAGACCGCGTGAAGTATACCACCGGAATTGTGGTGTGCAGGTGGAGATTCGCGTGCCCACAGATCCCAGCGTGGCCATCGACGGCGCGGGCGGCGGCGGCCTTGCACCGTTGCCTCCTAGCACCCCCAAGGTAAGGCGCTGTGCCCGCTGTAACCGCAATCCCTGCACACACCAAGGCGATGGCACGGGTGCCAAATGCACTGCACAGGTCTGTGCTGGCACCGCCATTGTGTGCGCTCAGCGTCGTTAATGTCCAGAACCTCCTGATGGCTTGGGGTATGCCTGCAAGTTGCACACGCTCAAGGGCGTTCCCGTGCTGACGAAAGCCCCTCATGCATGCGCAAGTGTATCGAATGGTCATTGAAGAGAAAAATAGAACATGCTCCTGTGCATTGTGCATGCTCAAACACAACAATACCAATGCTACTGCCGTGCGTCACTCCTCACCTCGTTTGCAATTCGTAGCCTATCGGAGGCGCGGCGCCCCCGGGCGACAAGCAGGCCGCCTTAAGTACGCCCAGCGCGATCGTGCTCGGCGTGTGCATCGCTGTCACGGGCGTCGTCGTCGTCGCCTTCGTGGCCTTTCTCTTCGTCGCGCAGGCGCGTCGGCGCCGCGAGCGGCAGCGCGCGCTTGACGGCGCGCTGCGAGCCGCGGGCGGGCAGTTTGCGGCGCTCACACTCTCCTCGCCGGCCTTTTCCCCGTTCCCCCCCGGCGCCGACGGCGGCGGCGGCGGCCACGGCGGCCTGTCCGCAGCGGCGCTCGCCGCGACCATCCGGAAGCTCGGGGCTGCGGGCGTACCGCAGGATCTGATTGATCGTACCGCGGGCTTCAACGACCGTGATCCGCCGCAGGATCGCCAGGGACCAGGGGGGGCCGTCGCAGCAGGCGGAGGGGAATGGGGAAGCATGCCGGGCGGGCAGGCGAGCAGCAGCCGCAGCAGCAGCTACAGCTCCGCTGGTTCCCAAAGCACGCGCAGCAGCCGCAGCAGTGGCGCGAGCGGAGCGAGTGAAACCGGCACTGGGGCTGCTGCGCCCCGCCCACCTGCCATCGGTGAGGCAGCATCCACAGCCGTTGTCGTAGCTGGTGCTACGGGTGCTCGACACTGGGCACACCGGGACAGCTACGATGGTATGGGTACTGCTGTACTGCCCGAGCCTGAGTTGGATCTAGTCAGCGTCCGGCTGGCGGTACGGTCGGCGGCCAGCCCAGTGCCAGCCAGCTCCGAAGCCGCACTGCCTGCTCCTGAAACCACCGATCGCGAAACCATTATCGATGGTGACGTCGCGCTGCCGATTGCGCCAGGCCCTGGGGCTGGTGCTGCTGGTGCCGCTGTGCTGGATGCGGGCGGAGGGGCGCTGGCATCTGCGGCAGCCGCTGCCAGCCGCAGCCGGGAGGCTAGTACCAGCGGCGCCTCGACAGCACACAATGGAGGGAGCCCCTTGCCTTGCCTGAGGCCCGCCTCTCACTCGTTGGACGCACAAGCTGCGTGTGCTTCTGTGGCGGGCGATGCAGGCGGGGGCGTGGCGCCTGCAGGAGCTGCGGCCTCACAGGTGGCGGCCCTGCCTCCCCCGCCTGCCTGGGTGGCCAGGATGGCACAACAGAACTGCCAGCAGGCAGCTGCTGCTGCCGCTGCTGGCTCTGCTGCTGGCCCTACTGCTGCTGCTAACTCTGCAGATGCGACTCCTTCGGCTGGTTTCACAGCTGTAGAGGCGGGGCGCGTGTCCGCGACCTCCAGCGCTCTTCAGCGGCGCAGCGGCTGCAGCATCACCAGCAGCGGTGCTGGCTCGGACTCTCAGCTGCTACTGCCCGTCACGCAAGATGCGCCAGCGGCGATGCCGCCGCAGCAGCCGCAGCAGCAGGTGCAGGTGGTGCAGGGTGCAGCTGCTGCTCGTTGCAGCAGCAGCTGGTTGCCGCTAACAGGCACCCTCAGTATGCTCTTTCGCCGCGCCGCAACCGCTGGGCACAACACAACGCAAGTGGCCCCTGGCATGCCCACCACAACCACTGCAGCTTCCTCTGAGGGCAATGCGGGTGCTATTCCCCCTACAGAGAAAGCAATGGTAGCAGCCTCCCGCCAACCGATCATCCTGTTCAACCCGGTGTACAACCTGCAGCAAGCCCAGGCTGACCCAGATCACCAGGATGGCTGCGACCCAGATCGTTTAAGCGCTGCCATGGTTGACCCACATCACCAGCAGCAACCGCAGGTCGAACATCGGCATTGCTTGAACGCTGCTGGTGACTTGCCTGGCAACAACGACAAGGACTTCTTCTTCCAGCTCAGCAGGCCTCCCTCACAACTCAGAACGATCACCACCGTGCCAGCGCCGTATGCGGGCATGACTCATAGCAGCAGCATCCCAGGCAGCATGCTCTGCAGCCCCCGCAGTGAAGCCGCTGGCAGCAACGGCAGCCCGGTTGGCAGCAGCAGCATGCGGTACGAAGCGCATGGTGTGGCTGGTGCCGTAGCTGCGGAACGTGGCAAAGGTGACATGAGCGGAGCCGCCACTCCGATGGCAGTCACACTGGGCAGCACACGCCGCGCATCCTCGGGCCACACCCCCACTGCCGCTCGGGTCAGCAGGCTGAGCATGGAGAGCACGGTTTCGGCGGTTTCTGGGGTTTCGTCGGCAGGCAGCGACTTCAGCGTGGCGATGCGCGTGCCTGCGGCGCTGCTTGGGGCGCGCAGCCACCATGGCCACCCAGGAATCGGAGTTGCAGCTGGTGCCGGGGCTATGCATTCTACGGCGCTGTTTGCGCCGCTGGCGCCGCTGCAGGTGAATGCTGCGAGGGCGACCGCAGCAACGCAGCATGCGTTCTCCCTGCATGGGCCTCCATCGGCGGCGCCGTCGACGCCGTCGACTGCCGTTAGGGGCCCTGCTGCTGCCACGAGCACGGTTGGCGACAGCAATGAGCTGGCCGGGTTGTTCGACGAGGCGTTGACTGAGGCTGCGGATGCTGACCCGACACAGGCTGGGGAGCTTCACCAGCAGCAGCGGCGTCGGGCTTCACAGGGTGCAGGCGCGGTGGCGGCCGCAGGGCAGGGCACCAGCAATGCCAGCAGCAAGCTTGCTGCTGCTCCTGCGGAAGGTGGGGGGGGCGATGATGATGCGTTGGAGCGAATGCCAACGTTCGCCCCGTTGGAGCGCCTTGCTTCTGTGGAGCGTGCATCGCAGCAGCTGGACGCTGCAGCGGGCCTGGTCATCCCAGAAGCACAGGAAGCGGGAGGCACAGTGCCGTTCACGCCAGTTCCCGCTGCGTCGCTTGCCGTCAGCGTGCAGGCAGCGGCATGCTGCCCACCTTCACCCACGGCCTTGACGGCAACCGTTCGCCCAGATCACGCCTCGCCTGCCGCCCCAGGCGAGACGGCACAACCGGCTCCGGTGCAGTCCCGCCAGCTGTATGCCGCTGCTGAGGCGTCTCATGCTGCGCCCACCGCAGCGCCAGCCGAGACAAGCGAGGTTGCACCCGCTCCATCAGCGGCAGCGCCGCTAACTAGCTTGTACAGCGCTCTTGAAACACCTCAACCTGTGGCGTTGGTGCCGTCAGGCGGGTCTGCAGCGCCGCAGGTTGCGGTGTTGCCCAAGCACAGCCTTGCAGAGCTTGTCGCGCAAGCGTTTGCAGGATCGGCGGGAGCAGCACCAACCGGATCAGCAGGACACGCACCTGCACCTGGTGGCACCCCAAGCGCTGCAGAGGCCGCTGTACGGGGGGCCGCAGGCGACGACCCAGGTGCGACCATTGATACCATCGCCACCGCAGCGCCCGTGCTAGGAGCGGTAACGGCAGCGGTGTCAATGCCGGCGATGACTTCCTTCAGGCTGTCTGACATCCTACAGCCGATACATGCAGGCGCAAGTACAGGCGCAGGCGGAGCAGCGGCCCTGATCGCGCCAGCTGTCGCGCCAGCCCCGGCAGCACCAGGCGCGGTACCGCGTACCGCGGCTCATCCGCTCCCCCGTCCTGCGATCTCCTCGGAAATCACGCCAGCATCTGATGGCGAGGACGCGGTAGTGGCTGGCCGCCACAGGCGTCCGCATGGGGCGGCGCTGGGAGCGCTTGCGGCTGGCCAAGGCGTTCCAGGCAGCCGCGCTACCACCACCAGAAGCCATCGAGCCATCGGTAACATCTCAGCCAGCGGCGCCACCGGCTCCGAAACCAGGGCGCGTGTTGTGGACAGCCGTACGCTGACAACGGCGGCGGCAGCACGGCCTCAGGATGACGAAGCTCGACACGGCCGCCAAAACAACAACAGCAGCGGCAGCAGCAGCGCTCGCCTGGCCATGTTGGACAGGCGCGGTACCGCCTCGTACCGCAACATGGCGTCCGCTTCGTCGAGGAGGGGTGCCAGCAGCGGGCTGGCGTTGTCGACGGGCATGCCGCTGCGCATGCCGGCGCCGGCGCAACCGGCTGTGCCGCGATCTGCCAGCGTGGCAAGGACGGTGGCGCAGCAGCAGCAGCAGCAGCAGCAGCAGGGCCAGGGCCAGCAGCCTGCGCTGCCGCTGCTGCCGCAGCAGCAACCTCCGCCACGCTGGAAGTGAGCTGCGGCCACAATCCTGTGCAACAGCTCACTGACGCCACCGGTCAGGCTTCCAGGACACTGGTGCTTACCTTGAGGTTGTCAAGTTTGATTTACGCTCGCTGCTTTCTAGCCGGGGCTGATGCTTCCTCCTGTATGAGGACGGGTGCATCCCCTGGCGTGCTTCCCTTATGTGTGCTCCCGTCCCCGCCCGCCCGCCCGCCCGCCCGCCGCATGCACCGAACGCCATTGCTCAGGAAACCCTGCTGCGAATGCAGGCACATACTCACATGCAGGCATGGTGCATGTGCATGCGCACGGTGGCATCTGTATGTGCAAACAAAATTGGCAGCATGGACGAGAGATATCACGCCAGCCAGCGTTCTTAATCAGGTGCGACTAGACTGCCGTATCTCAAATAAAGCGTGTGCCTTGGCTTCGGCGTTTTTCCATGTTGGTCCCCGCGTCATTTTGCAATCCGCATTGTGCTGTTGAATCTCTCGGTGTTGACTGCTGCACATTTGTGGATTTTGCACTGCCAGTTGCTGTTGTGCAGTTTTGCAGCGTTGTGCTCGGGAAGCGCGTTCTGACAATCAGCTCGGTGTATGAAACCGACCTAGCACTTCGGCAAGGCATGGACAGTTTTGGACTGGGAGTGATTCAGTTTCGCAGGCCGATTGGGTTGGCATTGTGCATACCGTGCTTCAGCCATTGCTTTCATGCGCCACACCGCAATCATCATACATGTCTGCTGGCTCTAGCGGTGCGCTGGTGGCAGCTGGAATCTCAGCATCGTATGCAGGCTGTCAACATGCAACGGGTGCCACAGACATGCGACATTCCCCTTATTTAGCCTGAGGCCTGACATGCGTGCTGCTTGCGCCGCAACTCAGGCACTGTTGCGCATGCCCACAAGAGGCAAGTGACGGTAATACGGTACAGAGTATAGACATGACTTGCACCCAAGAGTGTGCAGCTGCAAACACTCAAGCCACCAGCTCTGTGACAAGCACGACAGCCATACAGTGTGAGACGCATACGCCGTTCGAAATGCCACCCGCCATCCCCGGAGCGATCCGCGATCGGATTTGTGATTGCATCTTTGCGCCGCCATGTGCTGCGACTGTCAGTCTCGCGTGTGCGAAAGTCGTGCGGCCACGGTCGTGCTTTGCATGCTGCAACGCATTGCGTGTGCACTCCACACCTCGGTCCTGCACAATCCTCAGGCTATGTACGCTGAACCCTCCCCTGGAACTTTCATGCACCCCGCTCGAACTGAACTGCCCGTACGTTGACTGTTCCGCGCTGTGCTGCTTGCCTGCGTCAACTGTGCGATCATCCAACAAAACTGAACTAGGCAGCTGCCCTTTAGCAGCACAGGCGAATGCCGATACACGATGACGCTGACGTTGGCACATGCGGCAACAACAACTGAGGTGAGCCGTCAACCACCGAACCTGCATCCGTGCATTGCATGCTTCATTGCCAATCATGATGATGGTGAGTTGCATGCATAATTGTTTCGGGATTCAGGCCTGCCCGACTCTCTGCATGCAGCTCACGCGTCGATGCCGATTCCCGCACACCAACGGCCTGTGTTTATCGGTTACTGCTCGGGCACAAACGATTAAGCGCCGATCGCCATGACCATGATTACGTATGGCGGTACCGATACTCTCGAATCCTCATCTGACGAACTCCATGTGCGCGTGTGCCGTGAGCTTGGCGCACAATTGAAATTGCCCCTTGCGTTGTGTGTACCCTCTGTTAGGACATGTATGCCTCACAGTGTGAACCTGCTCCAGCCATCCGCTGCTCATTGCACGGTGGTACGCAAGTGTGCTCACGGGCCTGCCAGCCACGTCAGCAAGCTCGGCGCGATCACACGGCTGGTTTTGACAGCTGCATGCGCTGAGCCGCTGACGTTATGACTTGGCGCCCTGGTGACCTGCAACACAGCCTGGAGCACTGCGCATGCAGTGCTTCACCCAGAGGTTGCCAATTCTCAGCGATTACGCTGCATGTGGGTAGGATAGTGCACTGATGAGGCAAAGCTGAACAGGAATGGGCCGGAATGCAGCTGTCTGAGCGCCAGGATGGGTGTGGTTTCAACTGGCTACACTGTGTGCTCATAGGACACGTCAATACGTTTGCACATACAACTTGATGCATGTACCAAAGCACGCACACCCGCGCTGCACAGCCCCACGGAAAGCACACTGCATGGACCCACGGGAAACAAATAACCCTAAACACACACCCGCGCTCCAATGCGACGACCCAATCAAACTCTCGCATCGTGGCAGCACATGCCGCTCTGCTTCCTTAACCCCCACCCAAGTGTGCGTGCACGTCAGCATCACCCACAGCACACCCATACATACCCAGAAGGCAGACGCACCTGCCCCACCCGGCAGGTAGCACAAGCACACGGAAGTTTGGGCACAAAGCGGCGGCTTTGTTTGCTGGGAGTCGGGGCCAACCATAGCACCAACGCCAATCATGGCACGGCAAGGAAGAGAGGGGTGAAGACCCGACATGCATGCAACACGACCTGGCAGAGCACGCACAGTCGCGCACATGAGGCATGCAGGTACGCAAAGGCGAGGCATGAGGTGCCACAAGATGTTCAGACGCAACTTCACTGCATCGCCTGCACAGCACAGACGCTGTATTAGCTGTATGCCAGGACGAGTCACGTCCCGGCTCCAGCCGGACCCCAACCCTTGCATCGTGGCAGCACAAGTCGCTCTGCTCTATTCCAAATTTGAAAGCAAGCTTGCGTGTCAGCGTGTCAGCTTCCACGTCCACGGCCGTTATGTCTTTTCATATACTCATGAGCATTAGCTTTGTGACAGCTCAACCGTTGGATAGCCCGCCCGAAGGTGGATGGGTAGGCGGCACCCACAGCGATTGAATGTGCAGGCGTGAGAGCCAGTGTGTCTTGGCAATTGAGCGAGGGAACGGCTTACAAGCACTGGGGTGTTGCTAGGCAGTGTGTGCGAGATAGAGCTGTCAGCCGAAGGTGTCGTCCGTGAGCGAGTCTGCAAGGTCCTCTGCCTTCATTATGGGAGTTCTGGTCATTGCATTAGTCCATTTCTGTTTTCCCGGCTTTGGGGGCGTTTCTTCCAGGCATTGAAACGAACGCAACGGGCGCCGTGCTAGCTGCCCGAGACCGTGCCCGAGAGCTTCATCCTGCATATCCTCGAAACTGTTTGCTTCTAGACCGCATCTAGACATGATATTAAGAGCGGCTTGGGCTCCTTGGCTTCCACCCTGCACCTTATTGTTGCTCTCTGGGAGGTCAAAAGTACCAAACACATACTAAGCACGACTTATCTGCTTTACCATTCTGCGTTGTTTGTGAGCTCACCTGCACTGCCTGGCAGCACATAGCGCTGTACACGCAAAAGCAGCTCGATTGCCACATCTGTGGTCCTCCCTACTGCAGTCCTGTGGAGGCAAGTGGAAAATCATTCCATGGACAGTAGGTGGCAGTGACACGCTTGTGAAGGCATCACTGGTATGCCTAGTATGCCGTGCTCATGCAAAGCACGTCCAACAACCCGCATTAGAAGACCACACACCCCTCCGCAGTGCTGACCATCCCGCATATTACGCACAGTTTATCATGTGCGCCGTTTCTGCATGTATACATACGGCATTTACGCAGTATCGCTCGTCAGTTGCATGCGCGTCCGTGCGTGCAGGTTGTGTGAGTTAACAGTTCACAAGCTCGCAAGCAAGCCTGAATACATATGATCCTGCCTTGTTTACTTGTAGGTAGTCCCACTTCAGCCAAATACGAGCTGGGCCTGAACCAGGACACAGACACACAACAGCAGTGGTCTCGAGGGTCCTTCAACTTCACGACACCATGGAACACGAACAGAGCATCTTGCCAAAGAAGAACGATGAACTTACTGCATATAAAAAGAACATGAAGGTGACAATAAACAGAGAACTGCCTGCCCTTGTTAGCTTCGCACGTGTTTGACGCCGCCGCAGCAGCATATACTCGCAGCGGAGCCCGTAAGGTTCGAGGCTGCGCCGCCCCCGCCGCCGCAGCAGCAGCATATACTCGCAGCGGAGCCCGTAAGGTTCGAGGCTGCGCCGCCACCGCCGCCGCCGCAGCAGCAGCAGCAGCAAGCGCCAGATGGGAATGAGATGCTTGGACCAAGAGTGAATCTGCTTGAGTTTCAGCTGAATCAGCTGGCGCTAGCTGTGTGGATAAGGGACGTACGCCAGCGTGTACAGCAGCAGCAGCAGCAGCAGCAGCAGGCAACGCATGGGCCGCAGCAGCTGCTGCGTACAGTGACCACAGAGCCGCCCCGAGCACGGCTTGACCACTGACTCCAAGGTGCGGCTAGCCGGGTGGCCATACAGGTGACCGTATTACCAGAAGCCAATACGTGCGTGAATAGCGCTGGCTGTTCCAGGGCTGGCGCTAATGCGACTGCACCGTTGATCATGCCAGTAGTATGTCCCCCTGGAAGCCCCATGATCACGTTCAGCGCAGGTTGGGCAGCCCATAGCTTCATTATTCATATACCGGTACCAACCGCGGTACGCAGCCGATTATGCGGCCTGCAACTCTAAGCCCGCCAAGCACATGTGGCGCATTCATTCATGGGCCGAACCCCAAAGCAAACCGCACAGACACAGAAGCACCATATCATCGACACAGCCTCTGCACCAGTGCTTGCTTGTACCGCAAGCATATCTTTCATCCCACTTCTTGCCCCGGCCAACCCTGGGTACGCATGATAACTTGCAGGCTACATATTAGACAGCATAATTCATTGCGCAACTGAGTCAGTGGATGTTACAAGCCATATGTAAACAAGCGTTTTTGCCTGTTGGAACTTAACCTTTTCTCAAATACCATAGTTCTTCTTGTTTGTGGTTTTTATGCGTCTTCCTGCCCGTACCGGTATTGGCGACCCTGCGTCATGGTGCCATCGGCAGGAGCTCAGGTGCACGGACGCATCCCATGGGGCCGAAGCACGTGAGTGGCATGCGCGTTGTTGCATGCGCTTTTGTGCGCAGGTTGCTAGGTGCACCGCCATCCCTTCATGTACCCTTCATGTGTACTTTCTGCATCGGACCGCGCTGCAGAATTGTTTTGGAGGGTAAATGCAGCCTCGGTGCGTGTTGCAGCGTGTTCCTAGAGCCTACGGTTGCCCGCTCATGGCACCAAAGGGGCTCAGCTGCCTGCGCTCCCGCTGTGTGCATCTGCCGATCAATCGGTTATCCTGTATGTGCCGGCATGCTGCTGCGTGCTATGGTGACAATGCGGTAGTCTCTGAAACACCCGCTTGCTTGCGGGCACACAGTGTGTGTTGACCTGCTTGCTTCTATAGCATCAATGCAGTTTTTAATCATTCATGTTTTCTTTTCCTATGGCAAGGGCTGGGGCTAAGGCACCGCCATGGTCTGATCCCATGGGTAAAACAACGTAAAGCCAGGACATTCCTGCATCTCTGCCTGCATGCAGTGAATGTTGGACGTACATAGGCTTCGGCAGTAGCGCGCTGCTTTGCCTCAGCTGGCTTGGGTGCATTTATGCCCGTGGTGTCACGCACAAGCCAGGACCGTGGTGTCACGCACGAGCCAGTGTAAATTATTTGACGGATTTCGATGTAACCCTCTGTACACACCATGCATGCATACATACAGCGCACATGCCCTGATTCATAGTCTCTAGGCTTCCTTACTGCATGGGGCGGCAGGTGTGTCTCAAGTCTGCCTACCTGCGCTGCAGCAGTGGGACATGCGGACATGCATCCATGCACGACCATGATCGTCCTTCCCTCACATTGTTTGCCTCGTATATATGTAGCCTGTAATTCATCCTGTCACATTTGAAAATGCTGAACCATGCCTCAACGCATTGTGCTAGCGTTTGGCGTATCGGTTCAGTGGTGCGGAAACCTGTTACTGTTCGTCTGAACGAGTTCTTGCTTGGACTGCTTCGCTTGTTGCCGGCCTACACATGAGGGGTGCGTGCATCAGTGCGTGCACTCAGTGCCTGTTAATCTGTTACAGTGTGATGCCTGTGTCTGAGCGTGCGCATGCCTGTGGACCGTTCCAAACTGCGGCCAGAGTACCCTAAATGTTGGGTTTACCGCCAACTGGTCAGCTCTTCGTTGCTGGTGTCTTACGCCTGAATGCGATCAGCAGCTATTACAGTTTGTGGATCTATGCAATCATTCCAACACTGATTTGCGTGCTGGGTGAGGCCACCTGCTTCACTGTTGCGGCATTCGGACCTGCACGACCCTTTGCGTGCTGTGCGCGAGTGCTTTGCCTTGGTGGTGAGCACCAGCATGCACATCACAGCTTGAACAGAGAACTTGCTTTGATCCTTCTTTTGCAATGACGTGCTTCTGCCAATCTTTGCGATATGGTTCGCCTGCTGCTGCTGGTCAGTCACAGTCAATGCCAGTGTGCTCTGCATGGTCTTGGCAACGTTGCCCTCAAGCAAGTGGCCACACCCACTCCTGACGATACTGGTAACACACATTTGCAGCAACGGTAGAATTCAAACGGCGCACTGCGGAGACGCTTGCACGTCTGTGCAGCCTCAGATCGACTTGCTTCGTTCCGTGGTGTTGCTGATCGCATCTCAGCCGTTCTCTCCTAGTCTCCGGCACAGCGCTGCTAAATTGCCATCAAACATCCTGCGCCGGTACATGTCCTTGAGTGGCTCTGCTGCCCGTCATGGCAGCATTGTACCAGATGTGCTGTGGAAATACGCAATATCCACAGTTGTTGTTATAGCGTGCGTGCATCGATCGCAGCAGCAGGTTGATAATGCGGAATGCCAGGGGCGCCAAGAACAGCAGCCCCTGCAGTGATGCCAACCGGGCCGTCCATGCTATGGAGCATGCGCCAGCTATTTCGCAGGTCGGAGCACAGCGAGCACCACGCAACTGAGTGTTCATCGGCCAGCCGAAACGCATACAGCACTGATCCGCATTGGGGGACAAGCAGGCGTACAAGGAAGGAGAGCGGGCCAACATGACATCAGCGCAGCTGGCGTCTTATTCAATCAGGCCACCCCCACCGCTACAAAGCAGCCGTGCTGCGCAAATGGCGTTGCCCAACCACGCCGCTTGCAGCTGCGTGAATAATGCAGCGCGAACATAAGGGACTTGCAGACGGGAAGCTGGAAACAGTAAGCTGGATGAAGCCTCAATCAAGCTGGGTGAAGCTTGAGGTGTGGTTTTTCCAGATGGCGTCGCGTCAAATAACACGTACACATGGCGCTGGTTGCATGGCACCGGTGGTGCAGCTCAGTGCGGAATGAGACACTACTGGGACTGCCGGGTGCACTTGACTGCGCCGCCAGCACTGGATAGGGTTAAGTCTGGTCACCACCGATGCCATCCGCTGCACAACATTCCTGACCTTAAAACAGCCGCCGGCTGCGCGCACGCGGCTGGTGCATCGGCCATGCCTTCCCACAACCCGACCGCGTCGATGCCCGGCCGAGCGTGGGGTTGTGCGTGGGGTGTAAGGTTGCGGCAGTCACAACGCGCAGGCCACCGTGTCACATGGGTGCCAAGCCTGTCTGCTGATCAGAAGGACGTAAGCATCAGCTGCGGAGGAGCATGCAGATCAAACGCATGCGGCCAACGCTCCTCCGCATGTGGCAAGGGGCACAGCTAGGGGTGGTTAAGACGCGGCCGCGTCCGTAGCTGCCGCTGCTGCTGCTGCCCTGCCTTGCTGAGCCCTTCCGGCGGCTGTCAACAGTGCGCTCCTGGAATAATCTGCGCCTGACAAGGCGTGCCGCCTGCTGAGATACGCTTACTTCAACTTCTCAATGATTGCCTTGGTGAAGTCAGAGGTTGACGCGGTGCCGCCCAAGTCGCCCGTGCGGTACTTGCCCTCTGCAGTACAGGCAGTACATCGCAGCGAGGGCAAAGCTCAGGGCACACCAGGTGCTCGTGACCGCCTTGCTCATCCAAGAATGACCAAGTCATGTTAAGTCAACAAATCCCCAGGTGTCAACATTCACGGACAGCATTACGCTGACGATGCAAGCCAATCGCATGCCTCGCCCGCCGTGCATGCGAGTGAATACACGCTTCCAGAAGCATCATGCTGTGGCTTGCACCGTGATGCGCGTGCACCAAAGGACGCCAACCGTGGTGCTGCCCCACGCTTCACCGTGCTTGACCGCTGCGGGCTTGCATCCCCGCTGCTGCACAACCGGCTGGTGGAGCCGGCCCACGGGAGGACCGGCAGCTGCACCGCAAACTGCTGTGCAGTGCACTCCCCTGCAGCGATGAGCTGCTTATGCTCACACGCAATCCCCAGCCCTTGAGCCCTTTGCCCCTTTCACTTCCGTCCGCTTGCCCTAGGATCGGGAACTGGACAGCCGAGCAGCCCCCGGCCCTCCGGATGGACACCGACAGCAAAGCAGGACAGCACAGGAGGTACAGGCTTGCTGCAGGTGCCCACGCAGCAAGCTGCTGCTGCTGCCGCTGCTGGGCGCAGCGCACACGACCGTGCCTCTGCACTCATGTCCAATGCTGCAATCAAGAGGTAGCTGCTGAGCAGTCGGCCCAAACGAATGACAGCTGTGCTTACCAGCGATGGTGAGCAGCACCGCGTTCTGGATGCTGTCCGCCTCCGCCATGAAGCCCAGGTGGCGCAGCATCATGCAGCTCGACATGAGCAGCGCGGTGGGGTTGGCCTTGTTCTTGCCCGCGATGTCGGGCGCGGTACCGTGCACCGCCTCCGCCAGCGCGATGCCGTTCAGGCCTGCACGAGTGATGACGCATGCGCACGCGCATGGGTGATGCATGTGCGGGAGAGAGATTGCGCCATTAAGATCAGAATAGCCAGAGGCTCAGATCCGGGACAGACACACGGGCGATGCGTGAGAGAGATGCATTCACGAACAACAGCGCGTATGAGTGCAAGCATGCATTCGCGGCCTTGCTGGCCATGAGCGGCTGGGTTTGGCGTGTTGTGCGAGCTATGCAGTGCGCGTGACGCGTGCTTGCTCATGCACAGCCGCGTGTGTCGCTGTGCCCGCTGTGCCGATCAATGGATGAGCCCTGTTGCAGGGAGACATGAGGAGACTCGTTCCCCATGCGTTCCCCACGAGGCGTATGCGCCCCAACTGCACGGAGTGGCGATCCCCGCACCACATGCAACTGCAACCTGAAGCTTGCTTGTATGCTTGCGTGGATGCCCCAAACTGGCTTCCAACTGGCTGACTCTCAGTCTGTGAGCTGGCGGAGCAGCGCAACATATTCAAGCTGCTCGCCACTCCTGCCGGCAACACGTCTGAGTGTTTCACGGGTGGGAGGAAGCGCCCAGCAAACACACCACAGCGCGTTTGCCTGCCACGTCATGCATTCTTTGTCCGAGCTGCGGGTGCGAGTGTGCTGGCGCATGCCTGGGTGCACAGGCGCGCGCAACGGGTGCGGCTGTGCGTGCGATGCTGTGCGCGCCGCTTCCTGGTGCGAAGCCTTACGTTCGCACCAGGGTGTGCGTCCTCGAGCGTGTCTTCATGCAATGCCTCACACGGGTGGTGCTTTTGGTAGAAAGGTATCACACGCAAAACCTTTCGGACCCACTCACCGACGTTCATGGAGGGTGTCAACCCCAGGCCGCCGATCAAGCCAGCGCACAGGTCAGAGATGATGTCGCCGTACAGGTTGGGCATGACCAGCACGTCGAACTGTGTGGGGTCACGCACGAGCTGCATGCAGGCGTTGTCGACGATCAGCTCGTCGTATTCGATCGCGGGGTACTTCTCCCGCACCTCGCGGCAGCACTCGAGGAAGAGGCCATCGGCCTTCTTCATGATGTTCGCCTTGTGCACCGCGGACACGCGCTTGCGGCCGTTCTCGGTGGCATACTTGAAGGCGAATTCGGCAACGCGAGAGCTGGCCTTGCGTGTGATGACCTGTTCCATCGAAAGGCGTTCGTAAGCGGCGATCAGGCGCTGATGCCTGACGGCAGTGCGAGGCATCAACAGCGAGTGTGTCTCGAGCATAGCACAGATACCGAAGTCCGCAGGGCATTTGTAAGACAAATTGATCGATAAACTCAAATGCTTTCAACGGGTAAGGCTACATAAAGCAAGGGGATGAGTCGTGCACGGTCTGAGACAGCAGCGACGTACGAACCGACAACAAGCAAGCAGCCGCCTGTATGACAAATGACTTGTTCAGCATGCCTGTTACTAAATCTGCACGGCTACTGGTCGTGCAAGCAGGCATCTTCAGCGAATCCTTGGTGGCTAGTTTCATTCAACCATGCCACACACGAGGAGCCCTAGTCAAGCTGCACCCGCTCACCTTCAAGCTCTCCACAACGCCCGGCACCACCTCGTGCTCAAGACCCGAATACTCGCCCTCCGTGTTCTCACGAATCGTCACCAGGTTGACCCCATCGTAGCGAGTCTTGTAGCCCGGAATGCTGAAGCATGGTCGCACATTTGCGTACAAGTCCAGCTCCTTGCGTAGGGTGAGGTTCAGGGACCGAAACCCCTTGCCGATGGGCGTGGCCATGGGGCCCTTGAGCCCAATTTTGTGCTTCTGCGGTGACGCAAACGGGCCGGAACGCGGTGCCGATTCAGGGGTCACGGTTCAGGGGGCAGCCCTAATCACGAAGCAAGCTTTGAAACGTCTTTACTGAGCAAGCAACGCACCAGAACCGAGTCCAAGTTCTCGCGCGTGACCATGCTATTAGTGCGCGGGTCGACTGTCTTGCTTATGTGTTGCTCATCCCAGGTGACGGGGACTTGGGCGGCCGCGAAGACCTGCTTTGCTGCCTCAGCAATTTCGGGACCAATTCCATCGCCAGGGAAGAGAGTTGCTGTGAATGCTTTGCTGCTATAACTCAGCGTCTGGATTGCCTGTGGCAGCAGGCCAGCTGTCTGCAGCAGGGCCGTGGAGCTCTGGCGAAGCATGGTTGCAAAGGCAGGGCAAACTGCCGACAATCTGGCCTGTCTGCACCACGATGTGACTGCTGGTATATACAGAGGTAAGAACAGCAAAGTGCTATCGGTCAAGTACCAGGGTAACACCTCCTACGACTGCCTCACCAAGGCCCTCTTTTGCAGCCCTGCAAGCAGCACATGGGGGAGTGCATGCAAGCTGCACATCCAGATCACACCCGCAGGGCTCTCGCTTGCGGCTGAAAAGATCGCTGCTCGCCATCAAGCGTGTTGCACTCTTGATACCGCGTCTGTTTGCGGGTTCGTCGTCTTTGTTTTACGAACTTTGCCAGTGATCGAACGTCCCCTCAGCAGCCGCCCCAAAGCGGATTCAAGGGAGCCTTGGGCTGCAATCGTGCGTGAGTTTCGATAGAAAGAAGCATCTGAGGTGTACTTCCTTGTTTGCTGCAACGCCAGTGGGTGTGGGTGGTCTGGTGTCAAACAACGTGAGCGTGAGTGCGTGCATCTGTATGCAGTTGCGTGTGGGCAGTTAGCGCCTGGCTCCTGTGTAGTTGCTGTTTGGAAAGCTTGTTGCTTCGGGCCATGTTGCTGGAACCTGACTTGCATCTGCCGTAGTGCCACTTAGTTGGGTTATGGTTGCGCTCGTACCAACGTGTGTGACGAGGCGAGGGGCGCGACAGGTTGGGATGTCCAAGATTGTGTGGCACCAGCAACGCACATCAACAATCATGCCCCAGTGTTGTCGTTTCAGGCCGTGTGTTAGGGATCCGGCTGCCCTGAGGGTGGATGGCACTCACGACCGCAGCTCACAACCCTCTGTTTACAACCCTGCCACCTTGTTTGCCTGCACCAGTTTGCCTGGGCGTGCAACTTCGCCTCGCCTTGTCTTCAGGCATTCACCGTTGTTCAACTTCCTACACGTGCAGGCCTTCGCACCTGCTGGAAGTGGCAGGAGGCGAGCCAGCAGCACGTAGCAGCTGGCCCACAACCTGCTGACCCCTATCACAGTGCAGCACTCAGCGCTGCATATCCTTCGCTTTGCGTAAGCTCAGCCAAGGCATAGAGCCCATCAGAATGGCGACAAAGGCGAAGCTCTATGGCGTCGGCCCACGCGCATTAGCAGCGCAGCTCGTTGCAGCATTTGCTGGCGCCCCCGTTGAGATTCCGCCCTTTACTGAGGGCCTCACTAACCAAACCCCAAACTACCTCAAGCTCAGCCCCAGCGGAGCATTCCCCCTGCTGGTCACTGCCAACGGCAACGCAATCGAGGACGCTGCCGCAATCGACAAAGCGCTCGCATGCGCTGCCACCAACCCAGCTGCCTACCCCGCAGACGGTGCAGCCCAGGTGGATGAGTGGATCTCCTGGGCCGCAGGCCTGGAGCCCATCACCAAGGCCTGGGTGCACGGCCTTTTGGGTCAGGGCACCGTTGCAGCGGATGGCGAGGCTCAGCTCAAGGCGCACCTGGCCCCCCTGGAGTCAGCTCTGCAAGGCAAGGAGTTTGTGCTGGGCGCAGCGCCGAGCGCAGCCGACGCGTCCATCGCAGGCCACTTCTTTGTGATTTACGTAACGGTGTTTGATGAGGCGCTGCAGTCGGCCTTCCCAGCTGTCACAAAGCTGCTGGCGGCTGTGTACGCTCTGCCCCAGGTGAGTACGCGGCGCAGGCAAGGGGGAGGCTTGCAAGGCACATGCAAGCGCCTCCACGCATGGTCAGCACACGCTGGTGGCATCGACGGCACAGCGGGCACGGCGTATGCGGCGCGTGCTTGTTGTGTAGTGCGTTGTGTATGAAGGTGTGTCCCACACTTTGTCCCACTGCGGTGCTTACTGTGAACGTGAGTGCACGCAAGCAGTCACTTGCACATGGACTGAAATTGCCATGTTGACCACAGTGAATGGTCAACAGCATGTCGTGTCATGTCATGCAAGCAGTAAAACGCGTGCCCACCTGGTGGGTGTGCATGTGGTGGTCTGTGCTGGACTGCCTTATGCGAGGGCATCATGCGCTCTGTGTAGCCCCCTCTTCATGCGATGTTCGTGCGTGTGGATATATGTTCCGGATTCGCCTTGACGCGGTCTGCGTGTGTTGTGGCCCCTGGTGCAGCTGGCAAGCACGCTGGGCGGCGTGGCAGTGAAGCCCGCAGCGCAGCGCCTTCAGCCCGGCGGTGCATCCCCCCTGGAGGCCTACTCGGCGGCCCTCACCCAGGTGCGCACCTGTGTGGACGGCTGTGGTGGTCATACACCGCCACCGCCTCCGCGCTGTTGGTGCATGGTGAAAGTGCTCCAGCAGTGCTCGTGTCCATACCCATGCGTGTTTCAATGATTGCACAGCTGCCAGAACAGCATGCCAATGGCACCGATGCAGTGGCAAACCCCGGCAGGTGGGTTGGTCCAAGGTTGATGTGACCCAAATCGTGGTTGCGAGCAAGGCTGTCATGATTCACATCGGGAACTCCGCGTGCCAGCTACCCTTCTGGCTGGCCTGCTGCCGCCCGCCCGCGTGGCTGATGGCATTGGTGAGAAAGGGCAAACCGACCTGACCCAAATCAACAAGTCAATCTTGCACCAGGCTAACGCGATCCGCATCCGCTTTTCTGACATGCCCGCACAGCCGTGGTCTGGCGCACGCACTCGTGCCGCCTTCAACGAGTTCTTCGAGACCAAGGCACACACGTACTGGGCCTCCTCTGCTGTGGTGAGTTGTGTGGCAAGATGAGATTGCATGGCCTGGGATCGGCTGCTGGATGGACTGCACATCTGGGCTCGCTTGCTGCTTTGCCGCTCACACATGCACATTGTTGCTGGCTGTGCACAACTGCACGCCACGCGATTGTTGCATGGGGAAAACGGGGTTGGGCACTGAGCTTGCGCTGGACCTAGTGTGAATGTAGGGATGTTCTGCCTGGGATTTGACACTTTCAGCAGACGCCATGATGAATGCCAAGGCGATGCCATCGCAAATGCGAGCGTGTGGTGGCGCGTGTCTTGCTGTGCCGCTGGCTGCAGGTGCCGCTGAACGACCCCACGCTGCTCTTCACCAACGCCGGCATGAACCAGTTCAAGCCCGTGTTCCTGGGCACGGTGGACCCCAACAGCGAGATGGGCCGCATGAAGCGCGCGTGCAACAGCCAGAAGTGCATCCGTGCAGGTGAGCGGCGGAGAAGCATAGCGCTCGCAGGTATCCCGGTGCGCACAAGGCCGGATGGAAACCAGCGGTCCACATTGGGTCAGCAGCGGAGCCAGTGCAGCAGCAGCAGCAGAAGCAGCAGCAGAGGACGACAGCAGCAATGCACACGGCAGGAGCAGTGGTCGCGGGTGATGCAGTATGTTGCGGTTCACCTATCATCAGCAGCAGCAGCTTTGGAGCAGCAGCAGCAGCAGCAGCTTTGGAGGAAGACCGCATCCTTGCTGGCCTGCTTGGTTCACAGCATGGCGTTGCAAGCGTGTTTGCGACATGCATCACGTGGATTGCCACATGGTGGTTATCAATGTGAAACTGCTGGCCACATGCTCAACCCTGACCAAGGTGTCCCTGGTTGAATGAGGATTCCCCATTGCCTCTGCCTCCCTGATACCTCCAGCTCCCCACCTTAGCGATGTTGAACGCTGGTTAATGCAGCACACACACTGTACGCACGCGATGGTCAGGTCAGGTCCCTCTCAAAGGCAGCAGTTGCACGGCATGCCATTGCTTACGTGCCGTGCGTGCGCATTGTGCTCGTCCGCCGCGCACACAGGCGGCAAGCACAACGACCTGGACGACGTGGGCAAGGACGTGTACCACCATACGTTCTTTGAGATGCTGGGCAACTGGTCCTTTGGCGACTACTTCAAGGAGGAGGCCATCACATGGGCCTGGGAGCTGCTCACAAAGGTGAGGTGTGCCAGCCAGCCACGACTCTTTGTGACAGGAAGACGTGCCCGTGGGGCCATGCAGTGGGAGGGCCTGGGAGCTGCTCACAAAGGTGATCGATTGATTTGAGTTGACATCACTTGGTGCATCCCTTGGTCGATCAGGCCATTCATGGATGAGTGCTCACCAAGGTGTGAGAAAGAGCGCCCATCATGGGCATGGGACCGTGCAGTGTGAGGGCCTGCGAGTGCGAGGGCCTGGTCGGCCTGGGAGCTAGTTGTACAGGTACACCAGCCAGCCAGCCAGCCACGCCCGCACGACTCTCTGTGTGCCAGGAACAGTCGCCCGTGGGGCCATGCATTATGATTCCCATGGCGCCGTGCAGTGTGCGTATGCATAAAGATATGGACTGCTGCACCTGGTGATGGCAAACGACTCTCTGCGTGTTTGCCCGGGGCCTGGCAGGGCGACAGCCGTCACAAGGGAAGGTTTGGTTCTAAATTTTCTGATGGACACTACACAGCGAGTGATCAGGGCATGGTGCAGGGAGCCATCAGCGGGCATGTTGACTGTATCAACAAAGGACTGACATGGTCACATTATCGGCATGTGCCGGCGTGCGTTGTTGTGCCACCTGATGCGCGTAATCCTAACCTAGTGGAATTCCTGATCCACCCCATGTGTGAATTGACCCAAATGCAGTGGTACGCGCTGCCGCCGGAGCGCCTCTACGCGACGTACTTCAGGGGCGACCCCGCAGCGGTGAGTCAGCAGTGGCACAGCCCCTGCACTCGACACATGCTTCCCAGAGATCTCAAGCAGCTTGCCTCGACCTCGAGACAACTCGTTGTCAATAAGTAGCGCCTTACGCACTAATTTACTGATTAGCGTACGTCGTCACAGCGTCTGATCTTCACATGCAATTTGCCACTCGTGTGTTTGTGTTGCATGGTGGCCGCCAGGGCCTGCCGGCTGACGACGAGGCGCGTGAGATCTGGCTGCGCTTCCTGCCGGAGAGCCGCGTGCTGCCGTTTGGCAACAAGGAGAACTTCTGGGAGATGGGCGACCAGGGCCCCTGCGGCCCCTGCACAGAGATCCACTTCGACAGGTGCGCATTGCAGCTACACGAGGCACTGGTGCTGCCCGTCCCCCTTGTGGGGCGACGCGCCCGCACAGGCGGGCAAAAACACACGCACGTCATGCACGCAAAGGAGCACCCGCAGTTTGTTCCTGCATTTACGAGCGTGCTGCATGTATGCAAATGTGAGGGAAATGGCAGGAGGTTGGTGCCTGCAGGTTTGGTTTCAGGGGGCGAGTTGGCGCTCAGCCTGTTCTTGGGTTACATATTCTACACAGCACTTGAAAGAATTGCACACAAGTACCCAGATTAAACACACAGGAACACAAATGAAAGCAGTAACGCACTCCGCAGCATGTGGTCCATAGGCTCTAGACACCCTCAGCAGCTGCTGTAAACACATGTTGGAACTCCCGTAACGATCGCAGGATCGGGGGCCGCGATGCTGCGCACCTGGTGAACTTGGACGACCCCAACGTGCTGGAGATCTGGAACAACGTGTTCATCCAGTTTAACCGCGAGCCGGATGGCAGCCTCAAGGTGCTGCCTGCGCAGCATGTTGACACAGGTGCGCCAGCTGCTGCACACGCGCATACACACAGTGGGTGCAGTCACGCAACGGGCTTGGTTGTGGCTGTCTATGCAAGCTGCCGTGTTGAGGTCAGATATGGTGCCCGTGCGGGTCTCACTTGGTGCTGCCGCGTGCCCTGGCCGTCCTCATGCACACACAGGCATGGGCCTGGAGCGCATCACCAGCGTGCTGCAGGGCAAAATGTCCAACTACGCCACCGACCTGTTCAGCCCCATCTTTGATGAGATCCAGAAGGTCACCGGCGCCAGGACCTACACTGACAAGGTGAGAAAGGGAGCGTGCGTTTGTGCTAGTGTCATTTGCTTCCCGTGGGGCCGTGCAGTGTGCATCCCGCAGGGCCATGCAGTGTACTTCCCGCGGCGCATGTGCATATGCGTGAGGATGGAAAGTGCACCTGAGGTTGGTCGGATGTGTGTGTGTGTGTGTGTGTGGGTGTGTGGGTGTGGGTGGGTGGGTGG
>BDDA01000633.1:24707-45832 GCA_001662385.1 Chlamydomonas asymmetrica
GCGGTGCCAATGAGGAGCGTGTGTGCGGATGAGTACAAGGAATGAATGGAGCGGAGGATCAGTCAAATGCAGGTTGGGCTGCTTTAAGCTGCTCGGCCGTGCATGCGCTCGGCGATGATGGTGCATGCCGCTGCTTGTCCGTGTGCAGGTATTGAGCGCTTCAAGAAGGCTGCGGCCGCCGCCGTTGATGGCCAGATTGACAGCTCTGAGGCGTTCGTGCTGTGGGACACATTCGGCTTCCCATTCGGTGAGTTGCTGCGCCAAAGATCTTGCATGCTTGCATGCACAGCTATCACACTCCTACCGAATAGCCAACCAACAGAGTCATGTGTCCTGGTGCATCATGTCATCGGTATGGCAGCACGTCCGGGGCATGTTGCCCAAACGGTTTACGTTTCCACCAAGTCAAGACCAGCAGGAGAACAAGTACATGTCTACACTCGTGCTGCATGGCGTGCTACATGCTGCTGTGCAGTGCATGACGCTCTGCATGATATACCGCATGTGTTGTATCGCATGTGTTGTACCGCACGCTGTACTGTGCATGTCGTACCGCTGTACTGCAGACCTGACGGAGCTCATGGCTGAGGAGCGCGGCCTCAAGGTGGACAAGGAGGCATTTGAGCACGCGCTGGAGGTCGCGCGCATCAAGAGCAGGGCGGTGAGTAGGCACTGACCCTACGCTTAGCCTTTTAGCTGGCTGGCCGAATGCAAATAAATGAAATAAGTAAATAACAAGCAAGGGTTGGTATCCACGGGTGTTATCCTTCCAATCCTGAATGCGGTGGCTGAGTCGCCGCTGCTTCTGGGTGCCGCACCGCTGCCATTCGCCGATGCCGACCGCCTGCACAATGCTTTGCTGGGGAAACTCTTTGCTTGTATGTTGGGATGCACGTAACCATGTCCATCGTCGCACATACTTACATGGGAGGATTACCAATTTCCTGCCCCTTCCCGTGGCAGAAGATCAAATGGCTCCGTCCCTACATCATTAACGCCCCCCTGGCCTTCGCACATACGATGCCGTGCCTCCCACCCGCACTGGACCGTACCCACATCGTCAGGGACACCCTCTCCACTTATCTGTACATGAGGCGGTACATGCACTTGCCTGATTTGGGACGTGCGTGTGTATCGTACCACGTTCGGAGCACTCTCTGGGCCTCCCTCAGCGGTTGCGGACATCAATGAGCCGAGGGAGGGGCTGATGTATGTATGTGTGCATCCTGCCTGGCTTACGTGTTTTTGTGTTTTGGTGGTTGGTTGTGTGGCGAGCTGCAGGGCGGCAAGAAGGCATCGGGCGTGACGCTCAAGTTTGAGGCCGAGGCCACCGGCTGGCTGCAGGCCAAGAGCATTGCAATCACGGTGAGCACCCGGGGGGAGGGGTTGCGAGCCAGCCGTAACTGTCTGCTCCAACCTCCTCTACCTATGCTCGTCTGCCTACCTGTAGTAATCTGTTCCTCCTGTTGCTGCTGACGGACCTCCGATGCACCCCCGAACAGCAGTGCATCGACGACAATATGGTGTCAGCTAGTTGCCAACTAGGTTCAGCGTATAGTCCGGATGCATTTTCATCTCATATTCACGTGCATAGGGCTGGACGGTGTGCGTCTTCCCGCTCTGCTGGGCTCAAAATGCCAATGGGCAGATGTGGGCACCTAAGCATCACCACAACATCAGCGGGCACATCGTAACCCCCACGGCGAACCTCCGTGCTGGAGGGGGTTGGTTAGACTGCGCGACAATCATTGGGACGAGCCTGTGCATCCTAGGCAAAGTGCTGCTAGGCACCTGTGCAACTACGTGCACCTCAGTGCACCTGACCCTCAGCTTAGCCAGTCGGTGGATGTTACTGCCCATATGGCTACTGCCTCAGCTCCACCATGAGGCTGGCGTCACAAACATATGCCTTGGCCCTGCTGGTTCCTGTAGATTTTGTTTTTGTTTTTGTTACATTAAAAGCTTTCTTATGTACGGTAATTCTGGTATGACCGTGGTGGTGGTGCTCAAGCATCCTGCGCCCCCCCCCCACATTCACCCTGCCTCATGCGGCCGCAGAACGACGACCCCAAGTACGAGCACTCTGACGTGACCGCCACTGTCAAGGCTATCTTAACTCCAGGGGGATTCGTGGAGTCAACATCACAGGTGCGACGACAGCAAGCTTGTTCGCTGGTGACGTGGCGAAATGTGCAGCAGGCAGGCTGCCGGTTGTCAGGCCATACCAAGCGAAATGCATCCTGTGACGTGTAAGCAAGGCGCACATGACGACGGGAGGGCGACGGCGGCGCACTGCAGCGTAGGGCAAACATGGGCTCCTGGTCAACCAGTTCGCCACATGCCAGGAAAGCTTTATACAAATTGCGCAATACATGAGCGATGAACCGTGCGCCACCATGTGTTGCATGAGTGACAATGCATGCGCGGAGTTGTTGATGCCATGCAAATTGTCGGTCCTGTCTCCCGTGTTTTACAGGCACCCGAGGGCCCCTACGGCCTGGTGCTGGACGTCACCTCGTTCTACGCAGAGAGCGGTGGCCAGGTGAGGGACCGGGATGCGCGAGTGTCAGCCGCAAATGCAATTGCCAGACCAGGTCCGGGATGCCACACTGCCAGCCGAGGTCTGGAATGTGTAAAATCACGACCCAAATTTGGCTGGTGCGCATACCATGTTGATGATCGGACAGTAGCCTGAGTAGCTTTACCTCGCTATCAAGCGTTTGTGTATGATCGCTTCATAGGCGACTTTGTGGTCACAGTTGGGTTTTACTCGCGCATCCAACGACGCGGGCAAGTCTATTCTCAACAATGCACGGCTGATACGAGTACTCACAACGTGCCTGCAAGTCTGCAACGGACTGGGTGATGTGCTGATGTGTGTATGTGTGTGCCTTGCGGGCTGACAGATCGGCGACACGGGGTCGATCGAGGGGCCGGACGGCACGCTGACGGTCACCGACTGCCAGGTGGCTGCCGGATATGTGCTGCATCTGGGCGAGCTGTCTGAAAAGTCCGGCAGCCTGGCGGTGGGGCAGAGCGTGCAGGTGTGCGTGGACTACGAGCGCCGCTCGCTCATCCGCCCCAACCACACCATGACGCACGTCCTCAACTACGCGCTGCGGTGAGGCGGCTGGCCTTGGCCCGGGGGAGGGGTGACTCAAGTCAGATCTTGAGGGCTGCTGTAGGGCTACATCGCTGGGGCTGTTGAAATGCAGTGCCACGGTGTTAGGGATGCATAGCAGGTTTGTTTCAGGGCTGCTAAGGTTGACAGACGTCAGGGCTGCGGTGCCGCAGTGTCGCAGCAAGGCATTTGTTTGGGGCGGGGAGAGAAGGGCACAATCCAGGAAGATCGCGTTGCAGCGCTCGCGTTCCAGCTCTGACTTGGCCTTGCGTGCTGCGCTGTGCTGCGCGCTGCGCTGCGCCGCAGGTCCGTGCTGGGTGACCACATCGACCAGAAGGGCTCGATCGTGCTGACGGACAAGCTGCGCTTTGACTTCAGCAACAACGGCCCCATTGAGGCGGTGAGCGCTGCTCGCTTTAATCACGTATGAAGCACGCTCTGCTGCATAACCCCAAGCACGCGTGATGCGACATTCCAATTAGTGACCCTCCGTGATTGTATACTGTGGCCAGTCAGCACCTCTTGGCTGAGCCTTGTTTGGTTGGTCGGGCTTTGCTGCATCTTCCAGCTGGGCTCGACTGGCTCACAAAGTTTTTACCCAGAGGTGCAGACATCGCTTGCCAGTCCGCCAGTCCGGGCACATGTTGTTTTCACGGCGCACTCATGCGCCAGCAGTGGAAAAGCAACACAGGGAGTCACGCTGTGCATCATAAATGGTGTTTGCATCGCGGCTCGACCATGCGACTTGATCTCATCCCTCAGCTTTGCCGCCTTGATCTCTGCATCTCTTTGGTCTGTTAATCTCTTCCCCCGTACCGCTCACTGGCACGTGGTCCGACCCCTCCCCCCCCCTGCAGGACAAGCTGGGCCAGGTGGAGGCCATCTGCCAGAAGGCGGTGGCGGACGGGCTGACCGTGTATGGCAAGGTGGTGCCGCTGAGCCAGGCCAAGTCCATCAAGGGGCTCAGGTGAGGGACCAGGGAGGGGCGGGCCGGTGGTGCGGGCGGGCATGCGCCAACATGCCCAGGGGAGCATTGAGCAATCCTTCCCTTTGAGCGTTCTGCAACATGCCGTTTCAGTAGCGCAGTACCGGCATGCAGCAGTGTGCCCTCTGCAGCTGCAGCGAGCCAGCACAAGCATGCACCCCTTGCACGGTTGCGGTAATTGGTTGCAATCTATCCCTAACCACCCCAACCCTAAACCCTGGAGTACCGCCATCCAACACACTCTCGTGGTTCTCGGCCTGGTCTCACCCCGCACTGACAGGGCGGTGTTTGGCGAGGTCTACCCCGACCCGGTGCGCGTCGTGTCCATCGGGCGCTCGGTGGACGCGCTGCTTGCCACGCCCGATGCGGAGGACAACGCCGACTACTCTGTGGAGTTCTGCGGCGGCACGCACATGTCCAACACCGGAGAGGTACGGCAGCGGGGCGGTGGGGATGGGGCGGAGGTGAGGCGAGGTGGGGTTACCCACGGCCGCATGGTTGCTGATTTGTTCCCGTGCACGTGGCTCACGCTCATTGTGGGCTGTGGAGTGGTGGAAGTACTGCATTCATGTGTGCGTGTATGTGCGCGTCAAGAAGGGATGGTTCATGGCAAGGCAGCCACTATACACTGCGTCTCACACTGCACGGCCTCACAGAAAGCACACTGCATGGCCCAACGGGAAGTAAAGTACTTGAACACACTGCGTCGGCCCAGCAGGCGTCGCTTGCTCACACGTGAATCGGGCGACCAAGCAGGGAAGCGCCTGTGGCAGCTGCGCTGTGTGGAGCCAGCAGCAGCAAGCATGAACGTGCTGAAGAGGGCGATGGCGGCCTTGACGGGAGAGGTTCTGAAAGAACATCGCAACCAAAGCACACCAGAGACGTGTGCTTGGGAGTGACGTACGGCCGCGTGTGTGCTCTGCGCAGGCTGATGCATTTGTGTTGGTGTCGGAGGAGGGCATCGCAAAGGGCATCCGGCGCATCGTGGCCATCACGCGCGACGAGGCCAAGGAGTGAGTGAACAGCAGCAGCGGCCGGCGCTGCTGCTGCGCCCGCATACCCGTGCCCCCTGCACGCCCCACCCTCTTTGCAGCTGGCACAGCTGGGGCCGAGACGCACGGCGGTCCTGGTTCCATTGCAGCAAGACTTCGTGGCTGCACTTTTAACCCCTGACTCCTGAACGAGACCCACGAAACTCACAAGAGTTGAATGCTTTCAATCCCGCGTACCCCATCCCCACACATGCACTACGGTACACGGGTGCATCGCTTGTGGTTAGCTCTCAGCCTCACCAACAGCCACGCCACCTATCCAATGCTTATCATATCCAAGCATCTTTCCCAGTCTTTGTGCGGTACGAAGGCCCGCACCACGGTCGCTCACCCGTTGTGCCCACCCACCCCCCCAACCACCCCTTGCCTGCAGGGCTCTTGCGCTGGGCGCCGAGCTGGAGGCCGCCCTGGCGGAGCTGGCGGCGCTGCCTGACGCGCAGCTGGAGGCCGGCGTCAAGACACTCAAGGAGGTGCGGCTGCTGCAGCTATGCTGGTTTTGTCAGGGCCACACAGTACCGTATGCCGTCCTTGTCATGATGGCACGATCCAATCATGACCCTCCCCCCCTGGGCCTGGTGTGATGGCGTGTGGTGGCATGTAATAGGTGTGAGCATGCACTGCCTGTGTGATGGAATGCAACGGTGTGATGGCGTATGTGGCGGCGTCGTGCAGGAGGTGGACGGCGCGCTGATCAGCGCAGCGCAGAAGGCGCGTCTGCGTGACCTGCTGGCGGGCCTGGGCAAGCGCATCGTGGAGGCGCAGAAGGCGGCCGGCGCGGAGAACAAGACAAAGGCGGTGGCAGCGGCGGTGGCAGCGGCGGACAGTGCTGCTGCTGAGGGCAAGGCGTTCGTCGTGCTGAGGTGGGTAGCGTGCCGTGTGCGGGCTTGATGTGTTGTGCTGAGGTGGGAGGGTGATGGCTCAGAGGATCAGCCTGCGTGTGCTCTGCTTTCTCATGTGTGCATGGACACGCGCGGAGGCGGGGGAACAGGCGGCAGGGTTAATGTTGCTGGCATTGACTGTAGTACATAACGCACCACCTCAAGCGCTCAATATGCCTTTGGTGCAGTCAATGCCATTACTCAATAGTCAGTATAAACTATATGGTCGTCGCCCCCCCCGTCTTGTTTGCTTCCATTGATTCCTGATCTGGTCTTGCGCTGCGCTCGTGTATCCCCGCCCGCTCGCACGCGCCCTCCCGCCTTCAGGCTGGACGTGGGTCTTGACACCAAGGCCACCACCGAGGCGTGGAACGCGGTGGCCGCCAAGCACCCCGGCGTGGCGGCGCTGCTGGTCAGCGTGGACGCAGAGAAGGCTAAGGCGCTGGCCTACGCAGGTGCGCCGGCCGAATCGCCGCTGCCGCCTGTAGGCTGTGGCGCCGCGTACAGAGAGTGATGTGGGACAGAACTGGATTTCGACTTTGCCTGCACATGCACAGGCAGCAGAGCCCTGTGTAATACACTAATATCTATGCGCTCCCTGCGGCGATGCCACGGGGCGCCCGTGTACGGGGGGACGTATGGGCGAGTGTACGCTATCATGCATGCACGTCTTTCTTGCGCTGCTTTTGCTGGGCCTATGTGACTTGCCCGCTGTGCAAGTGCTTGTATGCACTGGCAGCAAACGCTAGGGTTCACGTCTGCCAGCCCGCTACGCGAAGAACACCACCTGTGGTGTTCCCTTCGCCAAACTGCTTGACTGGCGAAACTGCAGTGTGCTGACTGTCGTGCTGTGTTGTTGCGGCGGTGGTACTGCACGCAGGCGTGCCTGACAGCCTGACCGACAAGCTCAAGGCCAACGAGTGGGTGGGTGCGGCGCTGACCCCTCTCGGGGGCAAGGGCGGAGGCAAGGCCAACAGCGCGCAGGTGAGGGTGAGGGCGAGGCGAGGCGGTGGCGGCGGCGTGCAGTTCAGGGCTTGAGGTGCCAGGCACCCAGGTCTCTCCAGGGCTTTGCCTCATCACACGAGCCTGCTCTGCGGCACGGCACCGGAGGCACATCCGCTTGGCGAGGATTCGCAATTCTCGAGATGCACCGTTAGGGTTTACGGGCGCATTTGCAAGATCATGGTCATGATTTTGCACTATGCAGCCATGGGCAAGTACGGAGCATCACGGGCGAATAATAGAGGACATGTCACATGTGCCTTGCGTTCTTGGGCGTGCTGACCCTCCACTCCCGCCCCCCCCTTCCACCATCACCCCAACCCCAACCCCGTTCCGTCCACTGGACCGCTCATGCCACCACTCTGCCCGAGTCAACACAATGCCGCGCGTCACTGCCCAGTTCTGAGGGTGCTGCACCCTTGGGCTCGTTTCTTGTGTCTGCGTTGTTGCTTTTGTCCATCAATGGACCGTCACCAGTGTGCCGCGCTGCGACGCTGCTGCCGTGTTTGTTGCAGGGCCAAGGCGGTGAGATTGCGAAGGTGGACGAGGCGCTCGCGGCCGCCCTGGAGTTTGCCAAGCTCAAGCTGTGACCCGCTACACTCACTGGCGCCCCATCCACTGCCGCTCTGCCACGCAAGCGCCGCGCCAGCAGCGGCTGATCGCCTGATCCCCCTCGTGATCGCCCAGCGCGACTCACTCAGTCGTGGTTGAGCAAGCAGGCGCTTGCCAGGCCGCGCTTAGCAGGCCCACCTGACAGCAGCCGGGCGAGGGGCTGCATGCGGTCGCGCGTGGAAAGAACAGCAGCCAAGATGTTTTTCGCCTCGGCTGCATGACTGAAGCGGGCCTCGGGCAGCACACCGGCCGCCATTGGCTCACCCTCCTGGCATGCTGCGTGCTGCAAGCAGCGGTTAGGGTCTTGGGTTTGAAAGCGACCCGCCCAACCAAGGAGTGCGAACGGCTCGTTTTGATTTTTTGATTGCCGCACGTCGGCAGGAATAATGCACCCTGTGAGCCCAAGTCAGCGCGACCTGGCACACATCGACACACGCACGCGGTGCACTGGTCACTCCTTCCCTTTCACAAAGGCTATCTGGTGGCTGTGCGCACGTGCTCTGCACAACCCATGCTCGTTGCGGTGTCAGATCGCTCAGCAGACGCCAAGTCGGCATATACTCGCATGCTGGGCGTACTGTCAGGCGCTGAGTAAAGCGACTTGTGCGTGTGTTTTGCCCGCGCCGAGGCACACGCACGCATGTATGGGTCGTGTGCCAGGTGAGCAAATGTTGCGGTGTAATGAAGGCATAGTACAGGGTGTTTGTTGGTTAAGGCCAAGGCCAGGAGGATGCAGCGCCAAGGATGCAGCCAGCCTGAATGCATGTGTAACCGCAGTTGTGGGCACATTTTGATTGCCAGGACAATGCCTACATCCCGCCTGTGCTTTGACTCCTTCAAGCCCACACTCCAGAGCGGCAAGTACACTATGCCCTGATTCAGCACTGAAGGCCTGACAAACTTGAAAGCTTAACTGCCTTGGGTCGTTGTCAGTGCGACTGCACAACCGAGTGCTGACTAAATCCTACCGGCAGATTGCAGTGAGTGGCGCCGCACACACCCTTTAACACTTTACATACGACGCATAGATACTCAACGTGCTACACTTGCGATTCTTGCGGCTCTCTTTTTGTTGCTCGACAATCGAGGCCGTAACGCTGGGGATGCTGCCGGACCAGGGTAACACCCTCGTTGTGGCTACCTGGCTACACCGCAGGAAGCTTATGAGCACGTATGGAATAACGGGATGTGACTATTGGAGCTGAGCTCATTATATGGACGACCTTATGATTGCCTTGCAGCGGTGCACAGCATGTACCTCGAAACCCGGCGACGTCCAGGCGACAAACGCCAAACGTACTACAGCAAAGTGCTGGGCTAGGACAGTGGGCTAGTATAAAAAACGTTGCACCCGGGGCTTTTTTGTGACTCAAGGAGGCAGTACCTGCCAAAAATGTTGCCGGCTAATTACCGCGGGCGTGCGCGAAAGCTGCTGCTCCTCTTCGTGCTGTATGGGACAGCTTCAGCACCGTATCTTACTGGAACGATGAGCAACACCATGTTGTCCAGCGAGGAAACAGGCTCATACCGAACTGCTGGCGGTCAACCCCCAGGCACACACATCGCCAGCCCACCAAAAAGTCCCCCACCCAAGCGCCGCACTTCGCCTCCTCCAGCTCAGAGACCTAGCCCCCTTCCACGCCAGGGTAAGTGGAGTTGCGAGTGGCAGCCTTGAGACAGCGCGTTGGAAGCGAACGCCCAATCGCCACCCCCTTGTCACACTTGAGCAACGCGAAGCGGGACTGCATACAAGTAGTGCAGACATATTGTTTACGACTTGTGTAGGCTCAGTCACAGTATATATTCCACGGATTGGTTATATCTTCGTGTTGGTGCTCACCTGGTCCATCAGGTCATAGGTTGCCTTTCACAGTGTCCATGGTGTCGGGCTGGCAACTGCGGCATGTTGGCACGCAAGTGGCCTTACAAGCCACACCAGGATCCTTCAATGGCTACAAATATATATGTTATCGTGTCAACAGCTTAAGGCCGTCAAGCGCAAGCGGTCATCGTGCGTCACACGCGCCTGGCATTAGCTGATTTTATGTCGTTGCCACCGTGCGGCCTTGACCAGAGCGCATATATTTGTACATGGCTTTCTGCGTATGGTTTAACCTGGCAGGCAAACCGCCACCGAAGCGGCCGAGGATGCCGCCTCCGCGAAAGCGCCCAAACACCATGCCACCGCCATGCCAACGTCGCGCCTCACCACCACCGTCCGCGTTGCGCCGGCCTGGACCTCACCCACCGCAGCCGCTGCATCACGCACCGCAGCCGCTGCCCCTCCCACCGGCCCGCGCTGCGCCGCCTTACCCCTCACCGCGCCCCTAGCACAGCCCCTTGCCACCGCCCGCTGTCACGTTTGCCCCGCCACGTGTGGCTCGCCAGCCTTTCCCGTCACCCACTGCGCGTGCCCTCCAAACCTTTCCGTATCCCCCACCAGCGCAGCACATGCCGTTGCCCCCGGGCGGCTTGGATGGGGATGCACTCCCACCCCCAGCATCCGTGTGGCGGCCCCCACCGCCCCCGCCGCCCACAGCGGTGGCGCTGGATTGGCTGCGGCCGCCGCTACCGATGCCCCACACAACGTACTACACACCAACATGGGAGGACGGCAGCAGTGAGTTGCGTACTTCAATATTGTACCTGTGTTATGTACGTGTGTCACGTCAGGAGCATGACTGTTGGACAAACGAATGGACCCTGTGCCATGCGCTCTCCCGGCTGGATATCAGGAGAGTCAGGTCATGCAGCTATACAGCTACGAAGTGGTGGAATTTCTACGGCCTGCCTGCTGCACACATGCACTGCACACCACCCTTCCGTTGGCCTATTGCTGTAATTTGTGAGAGTGCATCACGCACGCATGCATGTCACGGAGCACTGCGAATATTGGTATATGCAACGCCGTATGTTGAGATTCGGCCGCTCCTCCTTGTGCACGCTCCTCCAACGTACAATGAAAGGAGGTACGGTATAACGTAACACGCGTATAAGTGTGTGTGCTGCTCGCGGTTTGCAGGCGCGGACTACGCCTCGCTCCCTTTGGCGTACTGCGCGTACCATTACGCAGACCAGCAGCTGGGAGGGACGTTGTGCGGCCAGCCCGCCGCCGACATGTACTGCCAGATGCTGGTGAGTGCGGTACACAATTAGCTACCAGACTGCAAGACCATGTCGCTATTGCATCACCAGATCACATCGACGATTGCACCATCAAACTGCGTTACGATACCGAAGGGCATCTGCAAACTGCATCGCTGCGCGCCCTGTCCTCATGTGCGGTCAAGTGCAGTGCAGCGGTCACACCGTTGCATGCGAAATGGCATGGTGCCCTGGCCTCCCCCCCCGCCCATGAGGTGACAGGGTCACGAGGGCGCACTCTCCTGGACCCGCTCCGACACGCCCGTGCCGCGTGCGGTGGCGCTGCTGAGGGGGGCGAGCTTTGCCTCGGTGCACGCGCTGAGCTTCGTGGACTGCCAAGGAGACTACGATGGTGGGTGCAGCACGATAGCAGTACGAAGGCTGTACCACAGCTTGGTCTCACCATACCAAACATAGCTTGACCTCGTAAGCTCCTGCCCCCGTGCTGGTGGCATATCATGAACCAAAGTCTATTTACTATCCATTCCTGCTGGTTCCACAGCGTGCAATTGATGCTCCCCTGTGGCCAGCGCTGTCACGCTAGCACACACGATGGCGTGATCGGCCTCTCAGCCCGCATACCGCATCCACACATGTGCTGCGTGTGCAGCCTGAACACGTACCACGATGCTGCATGGGCAGTGACATGAGCATGTGCTGATTGCGTTTGTATTAAATTGTGATCCTGCATGTGCAGAGACGCGAGTGATCCTCCCGGTGTATCAGGTGAGACCTGGTCAATGGGAATCTGCTGTCCAGGAGCGTGCTGTCGATGTCACAGGCTAAAGTCGGGGATCGCGCGCAAGGGAGGGAAAGAGAGAGAGAAGAGGCGGCCTTGCCCAGGTTGAGGGTCAGGGTTGCGTTGCCCGTGCCACATCCAAGCGTCTTGCCAGCTGCATCCTGACTCAGTGAACCATGACAGCTATGCGTGCACAACAGCAGCTTGCCGCCATCTGATGGTACGTCCACGTGCCTTGTGCTGCTCGTGTGTATGGTGTGCCCGGCAGCCGGTGTACCCTTTCCGCATGGACAGCGGCGCCACCAAGCTGCTGAGGGTCGCGTGGTGAGAAGCACAGAGGCTGACATGGTACCAGACTGCCATCCAAATACACAACTCAATCAAAATCCAATACGCTGCCTGTGTGCACCGCCTGGCATGCTGCCTGTGTGTACTGCTTGAATGAGTAAAGTCGCAGGGGCTCTCTCAGTGTACTCTGCATGCAGGACAGGGGCAGAGATGAAGACCAGGTAGTGCGTGGTCGTGCCTGCACCCAACGTACGCATGCACAATCCTGTCCGGTGCTGTACTGCACTGTACCGCGCTGTACTGGGCTGTACTGCAGGTGCCTGTACAACGTGCCCACCAGTGACTACTACGACTACTGCCACCAGGACTACTCAGAGTACTGCCAGCTGGCACACGAGGCGCGCTGTGATGGCTGGACCGCAGCACACAACTACTGCCGGGTGAGTGTAGTGAGGGGCTTGCAGCAGCAGCAGAAACAGCATGCCAGCACACCGCCACCTGCGTTTGGGGCTTGGCGTCAACCGTCTGATACGATGGATCATGACCTCATGTTATGTCCGCCCCCCCCGCCCCATCCCCCAACCCACCACCCTGCCCCATGGGTGCGCTGGTTTGCGTGTGCACAGGAGTACCTTGGTTTCTCCCATGCAGTCCAGGTGTATGAGGACCTGGTGCCCGCCCCCACGGTGAGCCACACTGACTGCATGCCTCGCTCCCGTCAGGCTGTCCTCCGCATGCTGCTCTGCATGATGACTGATACTACAATAGTACTGCCGTTGAGGGGCATCTGTATGCTCCAGGCTGCACAGAGCTGACTGCATAGTTCTTTGCATATGCCAGGTGTCCACATTCGGTTTGTGGCATGTGCCAATGCCACCCGCCACCTCATACGCACCAGCGGCACAACTCTCTCTATCGCTGCGCCCTGCTAAACCGCAGCCCCTACAAAGCCCGCATCAGCAGACAGACCACACGGTGCGGGCACGGAGCACATTGTGGACAGAGATCACACAGTGTGAAGTATGGACAGAAACCACACAGTGCAGACAGGAATCCCACAGTGCACACGCTGTCCTGCGCTCCTCCTGCATGCAGGTGGTGACGGGGAGGCCGCGCAAGTACAGCGTGGTGTACCCGCTGACCTGTACGCGCGCAGGCTCTGAGCGGGTGTTCTTCGCAATCATCTGCCAGGTGCGCTGGCAGGCTGTGGGAGCATGCCCACCGCTTGGGTGATACCGACTCGTGTACAGGCTGACGAGACCCAGACCATGTAGCCTGATGGCGTGACAAGCCTCGCGTTGCTCGGGCCGGGATGAGCATTCCGCTATGCATCGCGTGATTGATTGGCTGAGGTTCACCCCCATAGTCATGTGCCTTGCATGCACTGCTTTCTGCAAGGAACAGCCTTCATGTGTTGCATTGCTGTCACGGGTTTCGTGTGCTTTTGACTCTACTCATTTGGTTCCGGAGCAGGGCGTTGGGTCGCCCGCTCCTCCGCCTGCGCCCCACCCGCCGCCCCGGCCTCGGCCGCCGCCGACGCCGGCATCCTCCATGCCAGCCCCCCTAGCACACGCTCTGCAGCCGCCACTGCTGGCTCCGCCTCCATCTGGGTCACCCGTACCACCGCTTCCACCCACCCCTCCAACATCATCCTCTCCGACTGGGCAGGGAGCATCACCTGCCGCCACCATCCAAGTGAGAGGGCTTGGGTCGCATCGGCCGCATCCATGCTTCCTGTTCATATGCCATGTGTAGGGCATTCAAGGCGTTTCAATGCTGGCGGTGCTGTTTGGTGTCTGGTACTTTGATGGTGCGCACCGTGTCTTACAACAGCAGACTGTGTCACACTACTCGGGCTTGGCTGCCAGTGCTCAAGAATGTGTTGTCCTCTTTGATGCTCTCATTCACCTGCCTCAGATGCAGCTTGTGGGGGGTGATGGCTCTGGCCTCAATGGGCAGCTGCGCTTCTCGTGGCCGCCTGCTGCCAGATCGACACCACCAACATCGGATGCTTCTAAACCCAGCACCGCAGCCAGCACTGCCAGCACTACCGCCGGCGCGCAGCTCAATGCTCAGCGTTCGGGTCTGCAGCCGGCACAGGCGCTGGTGGTGGCATGCACCTCTAATGGGGACGCCGTTGCGAGAGTGGCGTGTCGACAGCTGGGTCTGCCGAGCCGGGCGGCGGTGGCCGGCGCCTTCCCCCAGCACGTGCGGAGAGCAAACCGTTCCGCCACATCCTGGCAGCCTGACACGATCCCCGGGTGCGTGGGTTGCTGATCCAGTTTCCTGGGCTCATTGGCTCTTTGTCAGCGTGTTGAAGCTGGGTCAGTTTCGGGCAAGATGAAAGTCTTTAGCGTGGAACGGCACCTACCACTCATGCAGGTGACGGGATTGCTGCGGAAGCCACTGCGTGCAATCATTGCATGATGTCAGCGCCGACTGGATGGCATGGCAGCCGTGCACCTCTGCTTGCATTTCTGGGTAGAAAACGCACACAACGGATAAGTAAATTGTGAACTGCGATGCCGATGGGGGTGGGCACATCAAAAACTGCACCACAACTCGTGTGTGCCCACACACCCTCCTGGCCCTCATCCAGGGGGGAGTGGGCCTATGCTACAAAGCTCCAAGTGTACACAATTCCTACACCTAAGCCTCTTGTGTGTATCCCTCGGCTGCCCTCCCTCAGGAACAGCACTGCCGAGGTCCTGGCGCTCGCTTACATCGCGTGCCGAGGCGACGAGCCGCTCTTAGAGCAATGCGTCGTCGGCGCCTACCCCCCCGGAGCCAAGACCTGCCTGGACCCTACCATCACCCTCAACGACTACGATTACAGATTCTACGAGGAGGATTATGTGGCGGGCCTGCAGCCGGATGCTGAGGTGGTGGGCGTGATCTGCATGGACGAGTGGCCGGCGCCCGGCCCCCCCCCGGTGCCGCCGCCCCGGCCGCCGCTGCCGCCGCACCCCCGGCGGTCGCCGCCGCCGCCCTCGCTGCCTGCCGTCCCTAAGTACGTGCATCGTCCTCCTTCCTGCATGGGCTCATGATATCCTAATAAGTATTCCTCTTACGTCCCATTGACATCCATCTGCCCACCACCATTCTCTCTCAGCGTTTCTTCATGTCTTGCTGCGGCCTGCAGGCACCCTCCACAACCGCCCGAGCTGCCGGTAGCTCCTGCGGTAAGCGCTCATGAATTCATGATGAACACAGTGTGACAGCTGTGGGTTTGTGGTGGCGCACGTGCGAAGCCTGCGCCTGTTGCCCATGCCGGCGTAGTACTGTAGTGCCTGTTGCCGGCGCAGTATGCAGTACGCAGTACATAGCGCCTGACACCGCTTGTGTGTAGCACTGTGCACCCGCAAGCTGCGAGCATTGCTGCTCATATATCCATGCCATCAGCCTTGGCAAGGAGTCTCCTCTCGATGCGATCCGGGTGCTTTGTGGTGTGATGCTGGTGCCAGGCTGATTAATGCGATGCACCCACCTGCCTACCTACCTACCTACTGGCACGCTGTTTGATGCGCTGCTGGCTCGCCTTGTCGTGATGTGTGCAATGGACGCCACACATACGGCCCAAACTGAAAGGCCAACACCATACTCACTGTCACTGCCATGCACTCATGCAAGTATTAGACGCGTGATGCTCATCCCGCCTCCAAATCTTATTTTGCGCCGGACACCTTGGCCTGCCTGCTGCCATGCAAAACCTCTGCAGGGTTCGTTTGCGTCGTCGCCCGAGGGAGGGACGCACCCCTGACATGCACCACAGCGGCTGACACGCACGATGGCAGCGGCGGCGGCTGGGAAAGCCATAGAGCGGGTGGCGGCGTTACCCTAAACCGCAGACAAAATGACAAGCAGGGCTGGCGGCAAGGGAGGGGTGGATGGATGGAAATGGAAGCGTTGCAGCTTGAAACGTGCAGCCGGCCGATGCGGACTACACCCATAGCTAGGATTCAAGCCCCATAGCACACACACCGGCACCGGCACCGGGCTGCTTCTCCTTTGTGACCCGCCGTCGCTTCTTGTGTGTTGCCATGCTGGTAGGATGCCATGAGCCTCGGCCTCACGCCACTCGTCAAACACTCCGGGCAAAGCAGGATTTGGGGGCTTTCGGAGGTGTCAAAACCTGACTGGCTACATGCCTTGCATGAAAAACGTGCAGCATTTTCCTGCTCTTCATGCTTTATTGATTATTGCTCCATGCAGCTGTGGGGGGTTATCCATGTTGTGCTTCCTTCCGCACGCGCTCCTTGTTTTCATCACTCCGTTTGTCCGCTTCTATCAATTAATCCATGCAGCGTGCCTTTTGCGACCAGGATCATTAGATAATTTGCTGCATTTTGTGAAGAGTATCGGTGGACGTTGTGTTCAGGAGCAATGACCTGCCTGTCACCCACGATAAGTGTGTGCCGCTATGTGGCCATTCCTGCCCTCCCCCCCCTCCCCCTGGCAATGCTCTGCACTTCTGCTGGGGCCCCGGCGATTTCAGGCCATGCACATCAGCACCGATGTGCATGGCCTGCACTCGCCGGCCACGATTGCCAAAGTGTATAGTTGGCATACCAAAGCTACGGCATGCGGGTTGGTTGCTCCATGCACAGTCCGGTCGTCTCAGGGTGTTCCCCGAAGCTCCGCAATTCGCAGTCTTGCATCACGTATCTCCCCTGCCACTGCGGAACAATAAACTTGTAGAGGGGCCAAGCCTGCAAGCAGACACACCATGTGGCACGGATGGCTGTGCGTCACAGCGCTCAGCGCTTGACGCGTGCCGAGCTGTAGTCCTCGTCCCCCATGGGTTCCCCACTCTGCACAGCACCACACAGCGCAGCGCGATACAATTCAGTACAGCTTTCAACGCTGCCATGGAGCGTGCTGTGCGCCCTACCTGGCGGGAGGCATGCTGCGTTGGTCGGAATCATGTACTGGGTTGCGGTCCTGCCATAGTGTTTCGCGTCCAACACTCGCCCTGCTGCCGCGGCAGCTTGTGCATGCGTGTGTGCATGCGTATTGGCTCTGAGCGCCACATGTTGGCATGTGTGCCATACTGACGTAACACCTATCATGTTAGTGACGCTTACAATGATTGATTGGTTGATTGATTGATTGGCTGAAGCCACTCAGCCCAGACGCTTGTGTGGCTCTTGTGTCATATGATACCGGGGTAAGCCATGCACATGCACACCCGTGCTCAACGTCAGTCTGGCAACGCCAGCTGGTTGTGCTATGCACATGGTCACACAACGGCTATCGCACTGATCCTGCCCCCCTGTTCGTGCTTGTCCTTCGTTGTGTGCCAGTATCCTGATCTAGCACTCTGCTCTGTAGCTGCATTCTTGCCATTGCGTTTGTGCCATTGCTGGGGTCCTGCCTCAGTGCTTGACCGAGCCTGCATGCATCTGAAGGGCCTGACTTCAGGGCCCCTCTGAAAGTGGGAAGGCCTCCTGGGAGGCCTCCAGACCAGATCGATCAGAGCTCGGTGGAACGTCAAACCCACACACGTGAGGGCCTATCGCCGCAAGCAGACCGGAGAGTGGCAGGCAGCCAAGCCAAGCGTCAAGAGATTTGTTCATGGCTACATCCAACTGACCATGGGCGCACAGCTGTGTCATCGGTTGCTGTCCATGCTGAAGCGCTCACATGTGCGTGTGAGCTGTGTTGTCACGGCTGTGGCACATATTGCATGACACAGGGATTACAATCAAAAGGACAATTGAACAGGCAGGTCATGGTTTCAAAGGTTCGAATGATCAGGAGTTTCCGCAAACGTCAACAATCATTAACTTAATTGTCAGGGTGTTCTCCATGCAACCGAGTTAAGGCCGCACCTGTGCAAACAGTCTGCGCAAGCTGTAGCCTGCATCATTGCAGGACCGACCGATACCATCAAGGTGTGCCACATTTGTGCATTGCACGGCGTGTTGGTGGTAGTAGTGCTGAGCGTGGTCCAGCATGTTTTGCGTGCTGAGTGAAGAGGACATGAGGTAGCGGACTGAAAACAGCATGAAACGGTGGTAACAACGGGGCACATACAATGCAACAAATACATGAGCAACCCGGCAGCTGCAAATAGCAGCTACCCTTGTGGTCCCACCCTTTCACCATGCAAGCGGTGCTGGAGGTGTGCATGGGCCCACGCAGTGAGGGTGCATGGCATATTGGCATGGTCAGGCAGGCAGACATCACGCCAGGCTGGCACTGTTGCAAGCTGAGTAATAGATCATTACGGTAGATGAATTAGGCCCAGGGTATAAGAACACATATAAGACAGAATGGGGTTATTGGGGTTTGCCACTCGCGATACAGTCAAATAGCGTACTAGCAGTTTAAAGCGGTAGGCTATTACGCAACGGCTGATGCAACGAGTAAACGAGCATCACGCTGTTGTTGCGCCACCCAGCGGCCTGCAACACGCAGGCGCAAATAAAATTAGTGGTGAGCGCAGGTGAGGGTTTGCAGGGGGTATGTGAGAAAAACTCACAGACAGGGGCACAAGTGGCATCGGGGGGGGGGGTGACGATGCTATGAAGCATGCAATTGCATAATGAGAGCACACGACTGGTGGGGCAGGTGTTCTGTACTTGCTTGGGATGTACGCTGATACGCTTTACCTCAAAACTATGCCTCATGTAGCTTTCTAGCGTGTGCATTGCGCATTCATGACCACCAAGGCAGAGCCTCGGGGCATATCATGAGGAAGTAAATCAGCCCTGGGGTTCACTGTGCATGAGCACTCCAACATACACGAAACACACGAATGGGTCACTGCAACGAATACGTTGCTCGCATCACAGGCAAGGCGTGTCGTGTCGTACAGCAGTGGCGACGGGCGTGGGGCGGGCGGGCGGGCTTGCGGCCGCGCAAGCAGGCAAGGTGGCGGTTGCGAGGATTGTCCGAAGAAACGTGCCCCTTGATCAATCGCGTTGCGTTGCTCATAGAAGCAAAAGCAGGCCGGTGCGGCTCATCTAGGTATACTGTGTACATCACTCGAGTTCACTGTGTTCAGCACGGGTGTGCAGCACCCTCTGCTAGGTAGCGCTGGATGACGATTTCATGAGTGCTATCGTCCGCGCCATCCTAGGGTCCGCGGCACGGAGCAACGGTGGTTCGGCTGCGCCGCTGGCACCGCTTGTATCGCCACCTTGTGAGTGTGGCCGTTATGCAGCCTAAACGCCATGTAGGTTCAGGTTTGAGCTTGGCGTGGCGACGGTTGAGTATCCGCTGCCAGGTGGGCCATGCGTGCGTGCGTGTCGTGTCGGCTGCACTACCTCATTACGCACACTCACCAACGCACTGCTGAGTTTCTCGATTCCAGGCAGGCTTGCACTACACCTATACTCCCTCAGCATATACAATCGTGCCATCGATTATGTCGGATCCGTCAAAGTATAGTACAACGCCCGTGTACTTTGTTGCGGCCTTCAGCCCACTCATCTTCACCTTCACCGTCCCGGTCTTGCCCTGCTTGGCGATTGCCGCTGTGGGCTGCGAGGTGACCTTGAAAACCGGCGAGGTGGAGGTCTCAGCCAACACCTGCCACTCGCTGACCGTGTACTTGGAGCCCGCCTTTGTGGCGGACTCATCAGCAATCACGGCGAGCGTGTAGGTGCCGGGGGGCGGAAGGACCCAGCCCAGGTCAACCATGGTGCCATCATCATAACTGCCAAGGATTGGAGAGGATGAGAAGATATCAACGTTCCCTGTCTCATTGTACAGAGCCATCTCAAACCGACTGCCCGCGTTGCTGTTGGCGTAGTAGATTGAGTAGCGTAGGTACACGGTGACCTCGTCGGCCGGGACGGTGATGGTGTACAAGTCGTAAAGCGGCAGAGGAGGCCTTGCCAGCTTCTGCACACACATGCACAGAAATGCACAGCCTGCAGGTCAGCCCAGACACCGCACTTGCCATCGTGAGGTGCAGTCGCTATCCTCATGCATACCGTATGCACACTGCATGGCCCCACGGGTATCACAGCAGAGCCCCAGAGGCGCCTCTTTCTGACACATCGCAGACCATTGCCTGCTTGCGGCAGCTGCCATATCAGGCCAGACACCTTGCCATCGTCAGGGGCAGTCACAATCTACACATAAATGCACACTGCATGGCCATGTTGCATGGCTCAACGGGCACACACACTTCAACACCCCGCAGAGCCCACAACCAACACGCATGCATTTGCACAGTGTGGTTTCTTGTTAGAATTTTGTTCAGTTACCAAAAGCAACGGATGGACCCAAGGGGCGTGAGACAACCAGTTTTTTTTTTTGAGGAACTCATTCCTTTTCCGGAATGGGAAGGGGGAAAGAGGCGCCGGGAGGGAGGAATGAAGGCAATTGATGGGCCGCAGGCCCATTCCGCTGGGCCAGAGGAAAGTCGCATCCGGCCGCAGGCCGGATGACGCCCGCACTGCCTGCCAGGCCGCTCTAACCACCCTTTCATACAATTTGCCTTGTAATCACTAAGCAACAGTGTGGCAAGCACTCCTACTCTCCTAGTCTCCTGCCGTTATGGCGGACCACCCGGTCAATCAGCCCGATGTTGTTGACCTGTCAGCCGACCCCAAACTCAAGCCCTCTGCACCAGTCAACTTTAAGCAGAAGGACGCTAACAAGATTGTTGGCAAGGGGCAGCTTTCTTTGGGTGCCATGGGCTTTACCGTTCCGCCCATCAACATACACCCAGCCAAAGCGCAAGGCCGACGATGCAGCCCTGGCTGCAGGGCAGGCAAAATCAGCGCCAGTCCACGCCTGGCGGAGCGCTGCCCTGAGTTCATCAAGCTGGCCAAGCTGGTGCTGACCATGGTGCCAGGCTCTGTGGAGGCTGAGCGCGTCTTCTCCGCTATGAACTTCATCAAGGATGAGACGCGGAACCGGCTCCAGGACCACAACTTGAATGTGTGCATCCGCATGTTTGTTCAGCGTTTCTACGACATCGACACCTTCCCTTTCCACAAAGCACTGGAGCACTGGCACAAGACCGCCCGTGGGCGCTACAAGAAGGATGAACCGCTTGCGTGCCTCAAGTGTTGTTGTGGGCTAGTGGCATAGTAGTGGCATGCAACAAACTAAACCAACATGGCTTGCAAACCCTTGATCATATGCATTTTGGCTAATGAACGACCAATGAGCTGGTGGCGTATTACTTTTATCCATGCAAGTGACCATATGTGTGCGATTGGCCGTTAGCGTAATGAACGGGGGGTCCGGGGGGCGGAGCCCCCCGGCCCGCCGGCCCAGAGGAATGAGACGATCGTCATTCACGGCCAGTGATTCCTCTAATGTAATGAAATGAGGAAAGTGC